>JAMJFZ010003476.1:0-45000 GCA_026225945.1 Cricetomys ansorgei
TGATGTGGGTTCTGGGCACCAAATTAGAGTCCTTTGCAGGAATAGTTAAGTGGTCTCAACGATTCAGCCATACCTCCAGTCCTCTTTCTTTTTAAAATGTGTGTTTATGTGTGTGTGTGTGTGTGCGCGCGCGCTAGTGCGTGCCTGCATGCATATGTGTGTAGGTGTGTGCACCCATGCACACAGGTGAAGAGGCTGGACTAGGACACTGTGTGTGTACACGCTCAGGTGTGCACACCCATGCACACAGGCGTGGAGGCTAGACTAGGAGGCTAGACTGTGTGTGCGCTCAGGTGTCTGCACACCATGCACACAGGCGTGGAGGCTAGACTAGGAGGCTAGACTGTGTGTGCACTCAGGTGTGCACACCCATGCACACAGGCGTGGAGGCTAGAGGAGGGCACTGGCTAGTCTTCTCTATCTTTGTATTATTTCTTGAGACATTGAGTTTTGTGATGGATTTTTTTTCTTTTTTTCCTAGAAAGTTCCAGAGATCTTCCTGCTTTTATCCCTCCTCCCCCAGTGCTAAGGTAACAGGCATACACGGCCACACCCGGCGTTTATGTGGGTGCTGGGATCTGAACTCAGACCTCATGCTTGCACAGCATGAGCTAGCCCCCCAGCTAATGAGCCATCTTCCCTGCCCCAGAAGCTATTTCTTAATACCAAGGATATTTTACATTCTCCCTCTTTTCCTGAAACAAGTATTTCTGTTTGGTTTCCCTCACAGCATTTTAGCTCTCTGTGAATAACACTTAAAAACTCTCTTATTAATGGCTCTGTTTCCCAACATCATAAATATGTATATAAATTTGAGAATTCTAATTTCTCATAGCCTTAAGGCTTTAAATGTCAAAAATTTAATTAAGACTATCATTTCCTATGTTATTAACACAGAGTTCATCAAACCACACAGATACATACATGCAAACACACTAAACAGAATTTGATAATTAGATATTAAATGTGGGCACGCACCATTGGAGGTTACTGCTTATGTCTGGACAGCTATTACCTGTGGCAGGCAGCGTTCTGTTTCCTCTTCATAGATTTTCACATTCAAAAGAGAAGAATTATGACACAGCAAAGACTCCTTTTGATATGCCAGAACCCACAGTGATTTATCATCAGAAATTATTTTCAGTGTCGTGTCCCTGACCACTCAATTACTTTGTTGAAAGCAAACAGCTGGAACTCACCTGACACGAAATGATTTATCACCATGAGTTGTGGGTGGAATTTTTTTTAAAGGATCTTATTTTTATTTAACATTGTGTGTGTGTGTGTGTGTGTGTAGGAGGGGGCATTGCGCACCTGAGTGCAGTTGGTTGAGGAGGCCAGGAGACGGCGTCAGATCCACTGGAGCTGGAATTACAGACAGTCTGAGCCACCTGACACAGTGTTGGAAACTGAACTTAGGTCTTTTGCAAGAACAGAAAGCACTCTCAATTGCTGAGCCATCTCTCTAGCCCATGGATTAGATCTTAGGTGTCCCCCAAATGCAACGTGTTAAGGTTTGGGCCCCAGGGTGGTGTTTTGGGAGGTAGCGGAACCTTTAGGAGATGGAACCTAGTGAAGAGTTATGACATTGGGTGTCCCTTGGAGGGGGCAGTAGGACTCCAGAACCTACCTTATCTCTCTCATTAGGGAAGCAGCTTTGTTCCATTACATACTTCTTCTATGATGTTCTTTCTTACCACAGGCAACCCTCCAACAACGCAGCAGACGTGGCTGCTTCACTGCTGAATCTGGGAGCCACAGTGAATCTTTCCTCCTTTTAGTTGGTTTTTCTTAGCTCATTCGTCATGATGACAGAAATTAACATGTCATACCCGTGTTATTTCCTCCCCACATTTCTGGGAAACATAGAGACAGGCTTTATGTCATCTAAGGAGTTTTTGCTGACAGCTGCTGTTTTCATAAAGGAATCTTGCTTAACCCAAGACGTTAGAATCAGTTATTAATGTGAATATCATAGCTTATTTGTCAAATAATACTTTAAGATATATAAATATTTAAAAATAAAATGGTTGTGCTATATTTTTTCATATAACACAAATATTTGTTTTAAGTATTTTTTATCAAAATGTCCAAGTCTAACTTAATCATATTATGAATGATGTCTATCATTTGACCTATTTTGAAAAATTAGTCTTCTTTGTGAAGTATCAAATTAGATTTACTTCCTGCCACAAAATGTGATATTCATGTTTTTAATCCAAATAACGCTATTAAATACATTCCTTTGTGAGAACTGCAGTGGCAGTCAGACCTCAGACAAATTTATTTGTTTCCTTTTTCTATATTAGTGTATGTGTGTGTGTGTGTGTGTGTGTGTGTGCGCGCGCCTGTGTATGTGAAGGTCCAAGATCGAAGGTGATGAATCATCCTTGATGGCTTTCCATGTTATTCACTGAGGCAGGGTCTCTTAATCAAACCCAGAGCTCATCCATATGCTTAGTCATACTAAGCAGCTTGCTGCTCTGGGAATTCTGTCTCTCTCTGCCTTTTTGAGGCTGGAATTACAGATGTGCCTTCATGCCTGCCTGACATTTATATAGGTTCTAGAGAACTGAGAACTCCAGTCCTCACATTTGTGGAATAAGCATTTTAACCACTGAGACATCTTTCTAGCCCTTATATTATATATAACTTCTTTCTTTCTTTCTTTCTTCCTTTATTTCTTTCTTTCTTTCTTTCTTTCTTTCTTTCTTTCTTTCTTTCTTTCTTTCTTTCTTTCTTTCTCTCTTTTCCTTTGAGATGTTTTCTCGTAACTCATACTGGTCTCAAACTTGTTGTATAGTTGAGAATGACCTTGAAATCCTGATCTTCCTGCTTCTCCCTCCTAAGTGCTGGGATTAGAGGCATCACACCATTATACCCTGCTAAAGGATGTCCTCTGATTTTCCCTGTTGGAAAAGGAGACTGAAGCAAAGACAGGGTGTTTACTATGAATTTCAGGGCCACATTTTATAAGGTTTGTTGACCTCTTTACTTCAAGTCACCAGAAGTATTTGCTGTAGGTTTTATGCCAGAGGAGTACACAGCTTCAGTAAAATTTTGGATGAGAATTATGACTTATGCTTGTAAAGAATCCTAGAAAGGGAGGAAAAATAAAAACAACTAGAAAGATAGAAGAGGTAGCCACATGTCCATGTCTATCAGTGTGTTCTCAGACAAACTATTAGAAAGGAGGGCAGTGGGAATTAGACTCAAGGGAACTGAGTTCCTTTCCATTGTGTCATGTGCTCCTTAGGGAATCTTTGTCTAACCTGAGGGATGAGGATCCCCATTCCAGCTGGCTTGGGCTGCCTGCAGTTACTGCAGGACACGCCTGTTCAGTGTATCACCAGAAGGGGGCTGCAGAGCCAGAGACCATCTATATTTTAAGATAGCACCTTTATTTTTCTTTCCACAGATTAACTGGGTTTCATAGGCGATAATGTGGAGTATAATTTGTGGGTCACCTTGTCACTCATGCTAATGTGAAGAATGCCAGGCTAACTTTTTAAAATAGCTCTTCAACTGGACAGCTCTACATCATAAAGGCTATGAATAAAAAGCAGGATAAGGAATGGTAAGGTATGAATTTGAGCAGGAATAATGCACCGGCACACATAGGCACTCATGTGTGCTCGCTGCTTTGAGCACCTTGAGGCGTTGGCTTTCCGCAGTAAATGACTACAGCTCTGCATCCATAGTTCCCATAGTAATGATGTTTAATAGCTTCAAAAACCTGTTCATCCTGAATGTTCAGTGGCAGAGCAACTGTTATCAGTCACCAAGAGAAACTGTTAAGCAAACACATAGTTTATTATTTATAAAAGATAAACAAAATATTTTAGTGGCTTTTAAAATCTTGTTCACCAGCTGTTGTTTGGATTCAAGAAGTGGGAGGAAAAAAATCGATTTAATTTGTGCTTATTTTTCAGTGTGAATAGGACACATAGGAGAAAAAAAACCAGCACAGAACAACATCATTTTCAATCCAGTCATGGTAGTACACTCCTGTAATCCCAGTACTCATGAGGGAGAGGTAGGAGGATCAGGAGTTCAAGGCCAGCCTCACTATATAGTGAGCTGGAGGCTAGCCTAGGCTACATGAGATCCTGTATCACCACCCCTACCCCCCTACCACCACAAAAACAAGAAAGAAACTAAAAATGCAAGCTCATGATTTCAAGGACAGCTTTGTCACAGAGGTTCATGCACTTAAAAATCAGTAGGACACAGAGGATCACATTGATTGCGTGGAATTAGAGATGAGCCATGCTTCTCAAAAATCTTTAGTTTCCATGAAAGAAATCTGTCTAAAATAATTTAGTCTGTACTTAGATATATAGGGATTGTAAATATCATTAGAATACCACAAGGGAAGCCATGAAAAAAATCCATCAGTTATAGGTTAGTTACTCAATTAGTTAGTAAAGAGTGATTTCTAATATCCAGTCGGCCTGTAATGTGAGTGTTGAATGATTCTTGTTTCTTCCTAAGAAGTGATTTTGGAGAGATCACTTCTAATACAGTACAATTGTACCCCCCAAAAATGTGATATTCTAGAAAAAGCCAGAAGGCCTCTATACCTCAAAGGAGCTACATGCTGGCAGTAAACTGCCATCATATCCACCCTCTCCCATAAACCCAACAAGCAACAGGTTTTGTCATCAAAAACGTTTCTTTCTTCTCCTCTGTGACACATTAGTAAAATCATAAGGAATTTGATCATAGAACTATCAAATTAAGTGATCTTTAAAATCTCCAAGGTTCTCCACTCATAATCAGGTTTGAGCTAATTTTTACAGACATGCTTGTATATTATGATTACATTAGACAAGATCTGGAGAACCCCGTGAAGTGCCAGATTCCTTAGGAAGGAAAATTGGACCAACATTGTTAGGATGATTGGAACTAAGTCTTCTTTGCTCAGCCTTGTGAGTTGCCCTTTGACCCAGGACATGAGAAGAGGATAAAGACTAATAGACGAAGCAATAAAAAATGACTTCTTTTTCCTTCTAGCCTGCTTGTTAAAACTCCAATGGAGGGAGCTGCTGATTTATTTCTGACCTCAGGCTGTCAACAGGATAATTAGCAAGTGTGTCTGGTGATGACAAATTCAAGTAAGATTCTCTTTTGATGGGTGATACTGATTCTTAGTTTATGCAAATTTAACATTTTAATGAGCAGAACTTTCATACTTAGCTTGACTATAATAATGGCAGTGGGAAAAGAAAGGGTAGAAGTAGGAATGTTTTTGTTATTATCAATTTTGGGGAAAAATTTTCCAGGGATGTATATTTGCTAAATCTTTTAATTTAGAAGTTAAATTTTCCAGGAAAAAAAAAAGTAAAAGACCTTAAAAAGGGCAAGAACTAAGGCTTCTTTGCACTAGGGCCCTGGTGTTGTGTGGTTATCTGATTGTTTGTGGGTTTGTATCTCTCACTGACTTTCAGCTACACTGCAATTCCACAATTTATAGAGAACTGGTAGTTGTATAAGTAATTCTCACCCACAGAGACGCAAATGAATTTTGTTCAGCAGAGATATGAAGAGCTATTTCTGCTTTTATATTTGTGTTACAGAGATTTGTGTATTCATTTTACCATTCAGAATCACTTTTAAATGAAGGTGTCTGTGTTCAGATTCTGTTTTGCTGGCTGGGGAAATAAAAGTACGGTTAGATTCCCATCAATTATTCTTAGACTGTTTTGAACTGGGAATATAACTCAGTGGTAATGCACTTGCCTAGCATAAATAAGGCCCTAGGTTCAATCTACAGCACTGTAATGTGTGTGTGAGAGGGGGGGGTACTCTGTTGACTGTGGTTGGAAAGCTGGGTCTAGTGTTTTTGCATGAAGACTTCTGCTGCTGTGGACACTTGAGACTCTGATCTTGTCAGAACACTGTTGTTATAGTTCCCTTTTGACTCAAAGGGAAGTCAGCTATTCAGTGACTTGTTCATACATCCCTTCAGTGGTTGGCTATTATCTTAATATTTCCCATCTAAGTATCAAAAAGGGTAGGGTAGGTTGAATGCAATGGTGCACATTTGTCATCCTAGCATTTGGAAGGCTGTGTCAGGAGGATTGCCCTGAGCTTGAAGCCAGCTTGGGCTACTGTGTGAGTTCTAGGTTATCTAGGGCCATGGAGTGAGACTTTGTCTAAAAACAAGAACAAAAGCCAAAAGCAAGCAAACAAGTAAAAAAGGCCAGTGTTCCTGAGTATGTAAACTAAAGGGATCATAATGTAAGAATTACGAATGTAACCTCACTGAACCTGTGGTGGGGTATGGGAGTCCTAGAGAAAAACTATCTTTCTAATAATATTTCCAAGTGGTCTCTTGACTCAACCGATCTGGAAAGTTAGTGCTTCATTAACTGAATCCTCTAGGGAAGAGACTCCTGGTGGACCTGGTTCATACCTGTTAGTTTAATGTATATTAGAAAGTCAATTTAATAGTTCACAAGCTAAAATGGCTTTCCAACATGGAAGCATATTTTAGAAGCCAAATCAGCATGGTGAGTATATAAACTCAGAGAGCAGAGGAAGAGTTCTCCTTCTACACAGAGTGGAGGAAACTGGGGGCTCCCTTTAGCTTCCTCTTTCCCATATTCTTACGGGTGCATCCTTTCAACAATCCATCCACAACAGGAGGATATAGATTATAAAATACTTCCTAAATATTAGGTATTAATTTTAGAACTTTCCTATATGAAAGATTTCTTTACATACTTGTACTAGTTTGATTTTTCTATTGCTGTAAGAAACACCATGACCAAAAGCAACTTGGGAGACAAAAGAGTTTATTTGGCTTATAAGTTACAATCCATCATGAAGGGAAGTCAGGGCATCAACTCAAAGCAGGAACCCGAGGCCATGGAGGAGTGCTGCTTACTGGCTTGCTCTCTATGGCTTGCTCAGCTACCTTTCTCACACTGTCCACGCCCACCTGCCTAAGGATAGCCCTGCCCACAATGGGCTTTGCTCTCTTACATCAATTAGCAAGCAAGAAAATGTCCCAAGGCCAATCTGATGGAGGCAGTTCCTTAATTGAGACTCAGTTTCCCCAGGTGTGACTAGCTTTGTGTCAAGTTGAGAAAAATCAACAGTAGAGCACACATTTCACCATCTCTAAAAAGCTTGACCTTTTTTTCAGTAGGTATCTGTGCAGTTCTTGGGTATGTGAGCTAGGTAACTTTCAATATGGCTTCCAGGTAGGTTGGGTTTCTGTCAACTATGGGTAGCTATTGTAGCTAGCTTTAATTTCTAGAATACATATTCCTCCCTGGTTTACCTATAAAACTATCAGATTCCTAAGGATCATGACAACAGTAACATAGCAGGCACAACCTATACCACCTCAGTTTACTTTTGGAAAAGACTTTATCAGTATTTTCAATAAATTTGTATCTCAATAAGAAGAATATTTTCATGCAAGAATATTCACTCCCCATCGATAGGCCTCTTTAACCTTAAACAGCTCAAATTTAAAAAGGAATTTCAATACATTTTTGAAGCTAAGTGCTGTGGTGCACACCTGTATCCCAGAACTTGGGAGGAGGAAGCAGGAGGGTCAGAAACTCAAGCCAGCCTTGGTTACACAGTGAACTTGAGGCCAGCCTGGGCTACATGAGAGCTTCCTTAATAAACAAACAGGCTCTTCTGCCCTTTAAGAGGACCATTTTTTGTAGTAAGAGTTTGACTTATCTCATCTGGTAGCTTTTGATTATGATCACATATGTCCCACAGCAACTAAAATATTCTCAGAAACTTCTGAAAGTCTAATTTTAATAATAATCATTATAATTTTTAAAAATCTTTTCAAAGTGAAAATAAAATGTAACATTCTTTAAGTATATAGATGATCAAAACTTCTTGGCAATGTATTAACTTCAAAATCAAATCAAGTTGCCCTTTAAAAAGACTCGTGTGTGTGTGTGTGTGTGTGTGTGTGTGTGTGTGTGTGTGTGTGTGTACGCTGAGTGCATGAATGTCTCTGCCAAGGCCAGAAGAGGATGTCCGATCTCCTGGAGCTGAAGTTACAGCAGCTGTTAGATACTGCATGGATGCTGGGAACCACATTTGGATCCCATGCAAAAGCAGCAAGTACTGCTGAGCCATCGCTCCAACCCCCAAGTTGCCTTTTAAAAACAACATGTTAAGCAATCTGTTACTTGCATAGTTTAGGTAATCCATTTAAAACAGCAACCAGTGCTTAGTCACAGTTATAATAGAGGCAGTGAATTCTACATCCAGGCATGAATCTCTTGTTTCTGGTGTTTTCTGTCTGTGCTCACTGCCTTACAGTGAATAGAATATATATAGGCACATCAGGACAGAATTAGAAGAAACTTTACATTTATTGGCAGGAAAGCAATAAGAGTGCCTTCAACAGCCCGAAAGACCAAATTTAATAGAGTTACTCTAGGTTTTGTTTTTAATTTTTTCCTGCTATGTTCTTTGATGGAATCTATAGTGTTGGATCACTTTTCAGAGAGCAGTTTGACTTTAATTCCCCCTCCTCCGTGTGTGTAGATGCACATGCACGCGTGTCTGTGTGCATTAGGGTGACAGAGGTCAACGTTGAGCACCCTATCACACCGGATTTTTTGAGATGGGGGTCTCTCATTGAACCTGGAGCTCACTGGTTTGGCAAGGCTGAGTGTCCAGCAAGCTCCCAGGACCCACCGATCATTGCCTCCTAAGCGCTGGATGGCAGACACACGCCCCTACATCCAGCTTTCCAATGTGGGTGCTGGGAAGCTGAACTCCGGCCCTCATGCTTGCACGGTGAGCCCTTCACCCACTGAGCCATCTCCCTGGCTCTAAGCAGTTACTGTTACTTAAACTTTCAATTTTAGAAATTGCGTGGGCATTTGATAGCTGTTGTGTACCAGACACCTGAAATAATCTAGATGAAGTCATTCTCTCTGCTTTGTCATTGGAAATCTCATTCAGGAAAAAACAGCGAGCCATTATCTGTTAAGCGTTTGTAAAAATACTCAATGTGCCTGAACTTAAAAGGAGCCAGCTTGGCTGAGGCTGAAGAATATTCCTGGTTATGTTTCAGCCAACTTCTCAATGCTGTCTTCTAGGCAACATGTCAAGTTCAGATGCTAGCTGAGAACCAGTAGGTGAGGGAAAAGATGATTGGCTAGTGTGTGAGTGTTTGTTGTTTCTGTGGGACTGGGGATCAAACCCAGGGACTTGTGCGTGCTACGCAGATGCTCTTCTGTGGATAGAGAGTGTGTTTGTGACAGCCTGTCGCTGCAGCTAAGACTGTAATGATCCCGGGTTCACAGATTGCATTCTCCAGAGGAAATAGCTCATCAGAAGAGCTTCGTTTGCTTCTTCTAGTTGCTGTGTCTTGATCCTCCCCTTTGAGCACATGAATGCATATGTGCACACACACACATATACTTTCTAGAAAGTTCTTTTACAATAGTGTCACTTTTGGCTGGAGCAGAGGTGAGCAGGAAGGTTACCAGCTCTGGGCACAAGGACTAGTGTTTGCTGGCACCCTGTCATTAGCATCTCCCCCTGTGCAGAGTGGCCCCAGTCTCCAGGGGTTTCACCCTGTGAAAGTTGATGGGTGAGTTGACAGGGCCTTTCAGCCCTCAGATGCTAAAACATGAGCGCAGGTCACGTTTCAAAAGTGAAATGTTCTGAGAGATTTACTTGCAGAAGAACCAGGGACATAAAAGCCCGTTCCACTATCCTACCCCAAGCCCCCCCTTCTCTGAGTCTCAGGTGTGAAGGGGTGTATCCTGTCAGGTTAATTAAGGGTGGCATGAAGTGTAATCTCAGCCACTGCTGGGCTGATGCCACTGCTGGACAAGAATCCAGTGACATCTGACAAGGAACGTGCTTCTGGCGGGAGTGAAACAGGAGCACCTTCACCTTGACAAGTCCCTGAGAGCAGCCCAGATCCTACAGGGTCAGCATCACGCAGCGCTGCTCTCAGGGATGTGCTCCCGAAATGGAGTCTCTTTGTGTCACAGAGTAGGGAGAGAGTGTGTCCTGGACCCGGGGTCCTCAGAAATCTTGAGGGAAAGAGGCCTGGACTTAGAAGATGTGGAGACTTCCAGTATTATCCTGGCTTTCTAAGTTGGTGTTGAGTGGCCATCAGGAGCCTCAGCCTGTGAAGCTCGTCTCAGCCACAGCGTGCCGACAGTGTCTCACGGAACCTGCGCGCCCTTGCCACTCCTGCGCGCCCTTGCCGTTCCTTCTTGGCTAACATAGTAATCTTGCAATAGTTCGTTTCCCGGTTCACCCTGTCATTTGCAACTCTTCTAAATCACTGTACTCTTGTGCTCTTTGGATGTCCGGAGGCAACAGTGAAGTCATGCATTTGAATGAATGATGGTTTGGGTTAAGGAGCTGAGTGTATTTCACATCCGCCTTTTTAAGCATTTCAAACTGTAAGCCCTAAACTTGGGTAAAGATATGTGGCCACCTGGCTGGTGACTTAGTGAGGAAAGTCTCTATGGGGCATGGGTCATGGTGACTACTAAGACTTTCCTATGTCTTACGTAAGGGTGAGTAGTTCATTATCCCAGAGGGAGTGGAGGAGGCCATATCAGAATAAGGTTATACAGGAGTCTGTACCCAAGTACAAATTTTATTCAGGGACATAGCTGTTTTTTACCTGTTACCTAATGACAAACAACACACACAGAAAACAATAGGCTGATCACGATCTATTTCCTGAAAACCATGGAAAGAAAGTATTTGAGTTCATTGGTTGGTTTCAACCTCACCCCAGTAAGCCTGGAAGCAGGTAGAGGCTGGAGATTAAGACCCAATTCCTACCTCTTCCCAGGAATACTCAACCTTCAGTCCCAGGCTTCAATTCATATCCTGGTCTTGACCTCAGTACCACCCCAAAAGCATCACACTGTTAAGCACTATCAACTTCTCCTTGGATAGAGCAATTATGGGGGCCCATTGGGCCATCTTCCCTAGATAGAAATTCAATGTCTAGGATGGCTGCCAGGTGAGGAAGAACTGATGTCAGAATATTGGTCAGGAGCCATGTGACCATCTGCTGAACGTTATGGTGCTTTTCCAAAGAGAACTTCTGAGCACAGGGATGTAGCCTATGCCTCCTTTAGTCACTGGCTGGTATCTACAGGCACTGGGGCTTTCTGAATCCATTGCTCCCGTGAAATGAGGTTCACATAGCGATTTTTGGCTTAAATAGACTAATGAATATTTCCATAAGCTGCTCCTTGGTCTAATAACATCTTCTTTCTGCCCACTCATCTTTCACCTTTGCTTCTGAATTTCAATAATGAGTCATTCATTCCATTTTCCAAATCATTAATGAGGCTGTCAGAATTCTGACTGGGCCAGTACCAGCACCCATGAGTACAGAGGAATAAATAGGCCTGTGTGAAAGCTAGGAAGGGTTTATGTGAAGGGATCATATTTAGAGGCCTGTGTGTTCTGGATGGAATGTAGAAAGAATGTTAGGAATGTTGATATACACCTTTAATTTCAGTATTCAGAAGGCAGTGGTAGTCCATGCCTTTCTTTAATCCCTAAGACAGAAAAGGAGTATGGAAGCAGAGCTCAGAAGGAGTTAGTGTCAGACAGAAAGCAATGTCTGAGATGAGTCAGAATGAAGGCAGGCAAAGTGATGAATTAGTGGAAGAATTAGCAGAGTGCGTCAGCATGAGGTGGACACACCCAACTCTCATGATAGAAAGGTGGGCTCTCAGCTCAGAGCAGAGTCAGTTACAGAAGGGTCAATTACAGAGGCAGTGTGAGGTGAGCAGTCTGAAGCAGGCAGACAGAGGACAAGACACAGAGACAATGAAGTGATCTGACAGAGGATAAGGCATAGAGGCTGACTGAGGCAGTATGGAGCAGTGAATTACAGAAGCAGGCAGGCTGAAGGAGAGACACAGAGACACAGAGGTTGCTCGGCAAAAGAAGTCAATATCAGATGGAAATAGTGAGACAGTTTGAGGCCAAGCAGAACAGTTCAGTCTGAGGCAGTCAAAGAATCAGCCAGCGTTTGCCAAGTCAGAAGAGTCTGGTCAGAAACAGTAAGCTGGCTCAGAAGGTCAGCTGGAACAAGTCAGCTTGGAGAAGAGTTTGAGCCAGAATAGAGAGTTGAGTTGACCCAGAAGAACCAGAGTTCAGAAGGAGCTAGTCAGAGCGGCTCAGTCAGCAGTAAGCTTTGGAGGTTTAAATGTTCTAGATTGTACAAAGTCTGAAGCTTTCCAGTTCTGGGCTTAGTACTAGATTGTACAGAGGTTGAAAAGCTCCAGGGTTCCAGGGTTAGAACTAGTGATTGAATTAACCAAAGAATAAAAGCCTTTTGCCCCAAGCCTACAGTTACATCTGGCATCAACTGCCACACACCGGTGATGCTGTTGCTCTGACAGCCCCCAGTGAGTTATCGTCCACTCCCATCAAACTTCCTCATTCACAGGCAGTATGGATCTCTCTTTAAATCTATCATCTATCTATCTTCATCATCGTTATCATCATCGTGTATCATTTATTATGATCATCTCCCATCTATCTTCTGTTGATATAGAGTCTCACATAACCTACATGGCCTCCAACTTGCTATGTATCTGCAGAAGATGAACTTTGGACCTTCTTTCCTCTACCTCCCAGGGGCAATTGGGATGATAGGTATGCATTACTACCCAGGGCTTATGTGGTGCTGGGTATTGAACCCAGGGCTTTGTGTATGCTAGTCAAGGATCTACCAACCAGACTCCATCCTCAGCCCGTGAATGCACTTTATACACTTTTGGAGATGCTGTAGATAAAAATGTTTACAAGAAAATCCTAATTTTTCAAGAAGTGACATATGACTGTGTGTTGCACAGTACATGTACAACCTTGAACTCCAGCTTTCTCTGAATGTCAACTCAGGTTCATTTGTGTATTCGTTTTTGTGTATTGAAGATGAGAACGATGATAATAGGCTTTGTCTAAACTCTGGTTTCCCTTTAGCCCATGTACTTGACTGCTGGTACGCCCTTTCTACTTGGTACATACTTTAAGCTTCAGCCTCACTCGTTGGCTAGCTCCTAGACTGTTTTATGAATATTAGCAGGTTACTGGGTGGCTAAGAATCTTATACAAGTGGCTCACATCTAACATTGGAAAATATGTTTTCTGCACTCTGTTGACTCCCCTCACCCACAAGATAAATATAGTATTAATTCTGTGGCTTAAATGAAATAATCCATCAGGTGAGGCTATTTTCTTCATTGTAGTTTAAAATTACTAGGCTTGCATGCCTTGGTAACTGGAGGAGCTCTTGGCTGATGCGTCTCTACAATGCAAGTCCTTAGCTGTGCCACGAAGCATTCTTTTTATTGTCTATGAAACTGTCTGTATCCCTTTTCAAAAGAACAGGGATTATGTAGGCTGAATGCAAAATTTTATCTGTTATCATTTTACCATGCAAAATATAAACTTGAACACTCACTGCGAGAAAACAAAAGACTGACTTGTCGAAAACTTTGTTAAAGTCTTCTTAATTTCCTCTTGACACCATAAAACATTTAGGCAGTATACTTATGAAGTCTGGGCTAGGGTATATTCTTCTAAAATTATGAAACACAGAGAAAACTCTGAGCATTAGAGTTGTTTACTGCGTTTTTGGGGAAGGTTATTCTTCTCCTATCTGCCAAGTGCCGTGGCTTTTCCTGAGCAAGCCACAGACTCCCCAGATTCCCTGCAGAAGCCCTGTGAGCTGAGGGACATGTGGGTTGTGCTGTCAGGGGTCAGCAAGCTCTTCCAGAATGCTGGCCGTCTCTTCTATGGCCACATGGTGCACACATTCCGTGTGCAGTGATGCTCGGAGAAGTCACCAGGTCGTGCAGTGGGTGGTGATGTGGCCGTGGGAGGGTGCATCACATTGTAGTGTGGAATAAGACAGGGTGCTACAGTGTGCCCTCTTGTAGAGTGGGATGGTCCTGTCCACAGTCAGACAGTCCGGAGCAGTGTAAGAGTTTTGTATCCAGTACAGAATGGGGGGAGCTGCGTGATGTCTGTAGAGTGGAGCAGTTCTGATGTGGAAACACAGGTCTCGTTTTAGATCCGTGTCCTGCCACGTTCTGAGGGGATGACCTTGAGCATGTGATCTTGAGCATGTGATCTTATGCCCCCCAAGGGTTAATTTCATCACAGGAAGTATGAGTACTGAAAGTTTGTACATGAGTCGATGGTTAAGCAGAGAGGATCGTGCATGCAATGATAACTAGGAGTAAGATACAACAGTCACTAAGTTCCGACCCACTCTCTTCAGGTATGTCACTGACAGAGGTGAGCCCAAGGGTCCTAACTTTAACCAAAGCGCACTGCTGAAAGCTTCCAGGGAGCATGGCTAGCCACGATTGAGGAGCAGTTGATTTCTTCCTCTTATGATAGTTAATCTTCATAGTCAGCTTGATTAGATTAAGAATCATAAGAAAAATACATCTCTGGATAGACCTATGAGGGTGTTTCCAGAAATATTTAATTGAAGTGGGGGGGTCCCACCCCTAAATGTGGGTCACATCATGCTCTGGCCTGGAGTTCTGGACTAAAAAACAGGAGAAAGTTAAACTAAGCACTAGCGTTCATCTCTTGCTTCTTGACAGCAGATGCAACATGGCCAGCTGCCTCGTGCGCCTACTGCCATGCGTTTCCCACCCTGATGCACTGTGTCCCCTCACACAGTAAGCCAGCCTTTCTTAAATTGCTTCTTGTTGGGTATTTTTGCCACAGTAATAAGAAAAGTGAGTAATACACCTAAGTGGAGTTCTAATAGGGTGCTTAATGATCCTGGAAATCCTGGTCTGGGATTAAATAGGATGTATTAGGATATGCCTAGTCCCAGTCTGGCACTAAAGACCTGGGGAATTCACAACCTTGAGAAACACGTGCTTTCACTCAATTAAGATGAGCATAAGCTCCCACGAAAACAAGTCTATGTCTACTGTCTAACACTGGAAGCATTGGCAGCTTAGGGTGTCTTGGAGACTTTTTCTTTTAGCTTGAGCAATTTTCTGTAGCTCCAGGTGAACTGTTAACTATAGATCAGCTTTCTTGATTTAAAAAGTTAAATGAAAATTAAAAAAAAAAAAACAACTAAATGAAGTTCAAGTAGCATTAGCAATTATAAGCTCTCAGGTGTATGTGCTCACCACACTGGAAAATGTGCCCCTCTTTGCTTTGAGGACTGGGACTTCTCCAGCGTCTCACCCGAGTGCTGTGCTGTGTCCCACCGCCAACTGCACTATGGGGAAGAAGGAGACACAGGCAGTATGCCATGTCCATGTGTCATGGTTTTGATGTGAAATGTCCCTGAGGGCACATGAGGGGCTTGGCTCAGATGTGAGGTGATGGGCTTTGGGGAAGTGATTGGATCGTGAGGGTTTTGACTTATCAACCCATAACTTCACCGAGGGATTTGTGATCTGACGGCACTTTTGGTAGTTTGGTAGAAAAGTGCATTTTGTCCCTTGTTCCCTCCTGTCTTTCTCTCTGCCTCCTGATGCCATCAGGAGAGCATCTCTTCTCTCTCTCCCAAATCTGCCTTGCCTCAGGCCCAAAGCAATGGAAACATCTGACTGTGGCCTGAAACCTTGGAAACCCTGAGCCAAAGTAAACCTTTCCTCTTTTAAGATGCTTTCCCCAGGTGTTTTGTCACCGTGATGAACGCTGACTAACGGATCAAATGATACATGTTTCTGTGTGATTAGAATCCAGAGTTTGAGGCAGAGAGGGGCTGCTCAGCCAATGTAAGTCAGATCCAGGCTTGGAGCCACTGAGGAGGGTTAGGGTTTTAAACAGTAAAGGGGTTTTTAATACTTCTCACTCGGGAAAACCGATGATCTTTGCTGACTCAGGGAACATTCTGGTGGCTCACTAAGAGAACCCTGAGGGACGATGTCTAGTGTATCACTAGGTCTGTCATCTAGATGATCAACTTAGGACAAATGCAAGGTCAATTTATTTGTGACAGTCACTTTATAAATGCATTTATTATTGAAATTCTAGTTAACATTGTCCCTTAGGGGAAACTAGTTGTCAGTCAACTGCAGGGCCCTTATTAAGCAGAATCCCAAGGTGTACACAGTGAGAGACCTACTCCACCATGATGCTGTCTTTAGCTAGAAAGAGTTTAATTTGCAATGTTATGAGTTGGGTAATTATCAGAGACAATATTTTATTTTTTAAAAGTTAATAGTTACCATACTGTGTGCAAAATCCAAGAAGTTGATTACAAAAGCAGTTGGTGATAAATATCTGTGTTTTTAAGGGCAACATTTGCATTGAGAATCACATCTCTGCTTTGCATTTATAGTAAGTGAATAAATCTGCGACTGCAAATTCTCAAGACAATCTCAGGGAGGCCAAGATGATTTCAGTTGTTAATCATATCATGAAACTAGGCACAGCCAAAAAAGAATTAAAATGAAACTCAGCAAACCAAAATGACACATGCTGGAAAACACAAAGCCTGCCCAGTCAATTATTAGATCTGAGTAGTGTTTGTCCTTCTGAACTTCACTTTGACCTAGGATGGAAAGCAACAATGAAGGAAATAGAATTCTATTTTTGGGGTAAATGTAAAGAGTGGAGAAAAAATATTTTACGTGTTGAAATTGTTTTGAAAATTAAGACGAAATTATCATGCACTCGGTGTAGGCACAGTATTCTGTTATTAAAATAAGACTAAGAATTGGGTCTTTGACTTAATGAAAGCAGATTTTTACCCTTAAGAATATGTGAAATATAACAATAAAATGCTAGGTGTGGAATGATTTATCAGAGTAACAGAACACTGGGTAATTGGCTTGTTTTCAAAGATGCCTGTCACCAGAGAGCTCCAGCCCGATAGAAACACATTCTTTCTGTTGCTAGGAAGAATCTACAGCGACACATTTGGGACTTAGAGAGATGCAGGGGAGCTCAGTGAAATCAGAGCTGTGTTGCTACATCTCTCATTCCTTTGAAATCCCAGACATTTGAGGTTCTCAGGAGTAACCCCAGGAGACTTTTCTGCTTTCATTCTTGACTTCTTTTTTTTTTTTGCTTTCATTCCTCCTCTTCCCAGTGAGATCCTTGGGCCCACACTGCTCTTTATATGCTTCGGTGCTGGTAAGTATTTTGGCTCAATGCCTGGTACATGGTAAGGACTCAACACGAACTGTGTGTTACTACTCCGTTTTTCTTGGTCACTCTCAGAATCATCAATCTGGGTGTGGTGTTGCGTTTTATAAGGCCAGCACTTGAGTGGCTGAGTTGGAAGGATCACAAGTTGGAGGCCAGCTTGGGCTATTTACCAAGACCTTGTTTCATGAAGAGGACAGAACCATTAAGTCTCAGAGGAGGCAGAGTTCTTCATAGCTGTTCTGTTGTTCTCTCATTTACAGGTGTGGAAATGTTGGCCCAGGGATGGGGCAGGCGGCACTTCCTTACCCGTAGTCCCCGAAATGGAACCTAGATTTGCCAGCTCCAAGGTCTGCAGTGTCTCTTTGTTCTAGACTGCAGCCCTTCCCCCACTGTGCATCCACTCGAGGATGTGAGGATCCTCTGTGGAGAGCTCACTGCTCAGCAGGAAGCCGCACCCCAAGTGCCTGCCACCACTGAGGTCACACGGACACTTCATGTTACAGATCAGATGTGGAGTGTTTATGTGCCAAAGCCTTTCCTGACCCGACCCACTAACTAATGGGAGAGATTAAAGCAACCTAGATGAGTCATATTTGATTTAATATCTATCTTACCAGGCACATTTTCTAACCGTGGCTTAATAGCTCTCAAGCCTGACCTACTTTATGGAGGTAGTGAGAACTTTGGGCTGCAGTAAGACCATTAGGGTGCTTGTGAGTGGACTCAAGGGTATACTTGGGTGTTTCCTGTTTCCATTTACTGAGCCCTGAAAGAAAACCAATGAATTGTCTCCTCAATAATCCTCACAGTCCCCATTAGACACAGCTTCCCATTTACAGGGAGACACCCATCTCTTTCTCTTTCCTCCTCCTCCTCCCTCCTTTATTTTTTGAGACTGGGTCTCACACTGTAGAACGTACTATGTAGCCCAGGCTAGTCTTGATGCTGTGGCAATCTTCCAACCTCAGCCTCCCGAATACAGAGATTATGAATGTGTCTGTCGGTAGTGGAGGGACCTAGCCATTTAGATTCTCTCACTAGTGATGTAATCGTAATGAGAAGATGAAGAAGAGGGAAGGATTTTTTTTACATTTAGTGTGTGTGCGTGTGCGCGTGTGCAAGTATGTATGTGGGCACATGTGCTGTGATATGTACATGAAAGTCAGAAGAAACATTTTGGGAGTTGGTTCTCTTCCTCCTAGATGGATGTTATGTTGCATTGAGCTTGGGTTATGGGACTCAGTGGCAAGTGCCTTAAAATGTTGAACCATTTTGCTGTTCCCCATTTCCCTTTGAGAGACTGTCTCTCACTGGCCTAGAGCTCACAAAGTATGCTATACTGGCTGGTCAGCAAGCCCCGGGCACCTGTCTGTTTTACCTCCTTAGCACTGGGATCACAAGTGCGTGGACCCTATCAGGAAATTTTTCTTTTTTTCCTTCCTTTTTTCCTTCTTTTCTTTCTTCTTTCCTTCCTTTTCTACTTCCTTGTTTCCTTCCTTCCTTCCTTCCTTTTGGTCTGTTCTATAAAATTATTTATTTTTGATATTATAATTGCGCAATTTGTGTGTGTATATATATGCATGTATACACATATATATTCCTAAGTATAACCTGCTCGGTCTGTATAATGGGACTTGTATATGTTTTGAGGCAGTTTTTGTGTGGGTCCTAGGGATTGAACTCAGGTCCTCATGCTTATATGTCAAGTACTTTGCTGACTAAGCCATCTATGCAGCTTCCTGTGTGTTTGTTTAGGAAAGGGGAAGAGGAGGAGGCTCCTCATGGAGGGAAGAGAAGATGCTATGGCCATAGAGGTGGGGGCTGAGCAATATGTCCACACATCAAGGGATACCACCGGTCTCCAAAAGCTGAGTGATACCAGGAATGGCTCTACTGCAGTCCCTGGAAACACCGATGCTATGTCAGTGACTAATTCTAGTCTTTGACATGTTTTCAGACTTCTCATCTCCAGCTGCGTGAGAGAAGAAGCAAGTCTGCTATACAGCCTCAGGTGTGTGGGAGTTTGTCAGAGCAGTGCTAGGAACTGAATACACTCACTTTAAAATTGAGTTACCTTCCTCTCATTATCTTAGTGTTATATTTTCTGGACATAGCGTGTCTGTAGGAGAGATAAATTGCATATACCTTATTTCATCTAGGATCTTTGATGGTTAGCTTTAACTGTCAACTTGACACAAGCTAGAATCTCTTGGGAAGAGTGTCGCAATGAGGGACTGTCTACATCGGGCTGGCCTGTGGGCGTATCTGTGAGGGAGTATCTTACTGAGTTAACTAATGTGGGAAGACCTTGCCCACTGTGAGTGGCACCATTCCCTAGGCTAGTTCTAAGGGTTTCCGAACTGTGTAAGAGTAGAGAAACCATGCATTCATTCTCTCCCTGCTTTTGGCTGTGGATATGTGATCGGGTGTCTTCAAGCTCCCGATGCTGTGACTTTCCCGCAGTGATGGATTATAACCCCAAATTATAAGATAAAGTAAACCCTCTTTCCCTTAGGTACTTTTTGTTGCAGCATTTTATCACAGCAACAGAAAAGAAACTTGGACAGAGTTTTCCTGTCGCCTACTGGTGTCTTTTCATGAGCAGCTACTCTTGAAATAATAAAATTCAATGTGTCAGACTTTTCATTTCTGGTTGGTCCTAATTAAAGTAACTTTTTTTTTTTTTTTACTATTCCTAGATCTAAAATCCATGCAGAACTGATTTCTGTGTGTAGAGTGGGGTTGAGGGTCTATGTTTCACTGATCATTTATTTAAAATCATTTATTTAAAAGGTGGCCTTTTACCTCCTAGGCTGTAGTTATGTCTTTATTATGAACCAAGTGACTCTGAGGGTCATTTGGGGATGTCTAGGAAGTAGATGCTAAGGTGGAATCGGGAATACAAGATGCATTGTAGAAAGAAAGGTATATGGAAGAAAGTACAGAAAAAGCAGGGGACTGTCACGCCTGTCACCTGTGAAAGGAGGAGGTGCTGTGGCCACATTAAGTGGCTCAGACACACTGGGGCTGCAAAAGTCATGGCCAGTTCAGTGACGAGCTCCAGGGCAGAGAGCACCTGCTTGGTGCCAGAGTAGCAGCCAGAGCCTAACTTCCCATTGTGGTGTCACTGGCTGGCACACTCAGATGTTCTGGGCTTGAATGCTGTAGAGACCCTGAAGGTGCTATTACTCAGACTCCTCATGGTGGTCTAGTGAGACCTGAGTCGCCTGGGAGAATGCACAAGGATCCTCATCTTGAAGCTCTTCTCGGTGCTCTGACCTATACTCAAGGTCATTACTCTTCTATGGTCCTTCGTGATTGTCATCTCTGCAGGTGTGGGCAGCTTGCTTGGCGGCATAACTCAAAAGACTCACCTGTCTGTCAAAGCTTTTAGTAACCATATTCCTCTCAGGCCAGGGCTTCTGTTCATGTCCTCCATGATTACGCCGGGCAAGGGTAGGCAAGCGGAAGCCCAGTGACTCACTGAGCTTATGCATGTTCCACCTGCCTCGGTGCATGGGAGCATCTGTCTCGTCCTGCTGATCTGGCACAGTGGACCTGGCCGAGAAGCTGAATCTCTCAATTGACAGTGCCTGGACTATGGCAGTGGTTATTGGTCAGTGAATCCTCTGCTTTGTCCCTTGTCTGTAGATGGAAGTCTTTAAGCATATAGGGCTCATGGTTTTGGGGAAAGGGGTTACAAAATTCCCCAAGGGGTGTGAAGGATCACAGAAATGGGAGTGGTCACTGGTTCTGCTCTTCCTGTTGGGAATTACTGCAGTGTGTTAAGGTCTCTGGAGGAGAACTTTTTCTACCTTTTCAGGAAGTGAACAGACACAATGCTTGTTAAACCGGCTGCTTCTGCATACAGTGTGCCATGATACCAGCATGCCCCATGGCCATGGTCTACCCTGCACCTACCTGACTTTGAAGAGGGCCCTGGATGCATTCTGTGCTACGTGGGGTCAGGCATGCTGTAAACCTCTGCATGGTGATGTTCTGAGGTTCTGTGTTCATCAAAAGCAAACAGAGAGGTGGAATAGTTGTCTGCTGCCAGATAAAGCACTGCCTTTCCAGGGCAGAATGGGCCTTATGAACTTGACATCAGTAATCCATGTTCCCAGAGCATAGCTTCTTGAACTGTGTAGTCTTTTCATAGCATGTGGGGTTCACAGAAATTCAGCAATGATGGAAATTTTCTGAACTGCTTTTTTGTCACCTAGACATGAAAGAGTATAAGGCAGCAGGAAAATATACAAACAAATTGTGACATAATGTTTAAGGATTTCTTACCTTTGTTTTTAATACATTTGCTTAACCTATAAGTTGATAGAATTCCATTTTTATTATTAGTCGCATTTAACCACTAGATAGCGAAATTCTGGGGTATTTAACATTTGGTTCTATAAACCAGCACAAAGCAACCCCGCTGCCTCTGCTGCTGTGAGCAGGATCTCGAGCCTGTTGCTTCCGTAATACACGACAGTGCTGTTTTAGTCCTCCCAGCCTCGTGTCTGGGTGGACTTGACAGACTCGGGATCACAGTGGACCGTTCTGCCAGCCCATCACCTCTACCATTCCATTTCCTGCTACAATGGTAAAGACTTCTCCCAGAGCCCCAGTGGGATTGCACTGAGGTCTCTCTCTGAGCTTGGGTAGCATAGACACTTTATTTTCCCACGTTTAACACAGGGGAACATAAACCACAGCCCATTCCCACCCACAGTCCATTTCTGCTATAGGCTTTTCTGAGCTGTCAGCCTGTGGCATCCTGGTATTGGGGCTGGAACAGTGTCCTCACAACCAGGAGAGCTCCACCAGCCCCAGCCTCTTTATAGGGAAGATGCAGGATGGAGCCGTTTTCTTCCTTACTCTTTGGATGGGTGTTTCTCCTACTCAAAGGAAGGCGTGTGTGCTACAGAGGCCTTCAGACTAACTGGTCAGAGGGGAAGTGAAAACAAATTCTGACAGGTGCATAAGTTGCCTTGTAGAAGAAGGCTGCTCTCTTGGTGCCTTTTGCTTTGGTGCAGGTGTGGGCTGTACCTCAGAGGCACCCAAGATCTTTCAAATGTTGCACAAAAGGAGCAGGTGGTCTCTGGTCTTAGATGGGGGGTGGAATGACCTGTAGGTTTGAAATATTTTGTAGGTTTGGGGCAGCTTCAGGGATGAGAAGAACAAGGTCCTTCAAGAGACCAGAAGGTTCCTTTTAATCACCAACAGCCTGACCATTTGTAAAAATGTTCATCAAGGCTTGAAAATCACCTGGGTGACACACATCTGTCATCATAGCACCTGGGTGGCTAAGACAGGGGGCCATCCTTGACTACATAGTGAGTTCTCCAGGCCTGCCTAGGCTAGAGAGTGACCTTGTATACAAATAACCCTTAAAATACACAAAATGACAGGAGGAAGAGATGAGGAGCCTTCCTGGCTCCCAACCCGAGGGCTTGCCTCACACGTGCGGAGGAGCTGGGCCAGCGTCTGCCTAGAGATGTTCACAGCAGACTGTTTCTCAGAACAGCTCTGCACTGCCTTCGCGTGAGTGCTCACAGGAGGGTCAGGATAAAGGCTGTTTATTCAGGTACACAGAGCAACAGTTGCTGGGATAATGGCTAACTTCCTAACTGCATAGTTTGTCTTTATCAACAAAGATCTCCTTTGCTCTACTCCTGGTGTTTTCGGCGCCCATTGACTTCAAGGGACCGCATGTTCTGTTTTTAGCTAACGTATTTTGTGCACTGAATACCATTTACATTGCTGTTGTGTAGCGACTTTCCCCTAATTGAAGCATTCCCCGCTGGAGGGAGGAGGAGCTCCTAAGACTCAGGAAGCTCATAAAACTTCTAAGACTCAGGCCTAGTGCCGAGCTCACAAGGTTACAGGGCCCCCACCAATGTTATAATAGCAGTAAACAGTAGCTGGGGAAATGTCACTCATGCTAGGGTGGATTTTTAGGGACGTAGCTGTTTCTGATCATTCGTAAGTACCCCAATAAACCTTAGGTTCATCAAACTGGACTTGTGTGGAATGTTTCTTTGGTTTGTTGTTGGTGCCTTGTCTGGACTGGATAGGAAAAGCCACACCACAGTGTCCTAGTAACTTTCAGGCAGGTATATGCCTGTGATGAAACTGGTTTGAAGACCCCAGACCCAATGGCTAGCTCAGTGGTGTTTGTGTCTGGACTCTAGTCACATATTGGAGCAATGAATTTGATAAGAACACGGTACAATGGACCAGACATAACGTAAAAGCTGATTAATCCTTTTGTTTCTTTCAAAATTGAATGTTCTACTTTAATTGAAATTGTATATTCAATGATCAGGAGAATACCGCCCTCCACCAAATCTGAGGTGCTTTAAGTCTTTGTAAATAATTAGTTGGATCTGTGTAGTAGCTTCTCTTCATTACTGTTCAAGATTGCCTTTATTGACCGTCTCAGACCCACTCCTTTTCTAATTAACTGCTATTATCTTTATAAGTAAGAATAGGGTCCGCAGCTTTTATTCTAAAATTACAAGACCCTAGAAGGCTTAAGCAGAAACCATCCTTTCTCTTACTTACCAGGCTGTTCTACATTTACATTTTCCTCTCCCTTCCTTTATAATGCTAGTGTTTTGAATATAGAATTCTTTGACACAGAAAGTTAGTGTGGTATTTTTCAAAACAGAGAGACAGAGTGACGTGACCTATACATCACATTTAGAGCTATTGAGATCTCAGCACAGTTATGCTGTGAGCAGAGTTATTTGTTTAGAAGAAAGCAAGTGTGGGTGTTTTGGCTGGGTGACCTGCCTTGGATCATGTGCCAAGGTAGCGGGAGGAAGCCAGTGTCACTCTCAGGATAACCCGCAGATAGCTAATGCTAAGCCAGCTGGCACAGATGTACTCTATAAGGACATGTGGGCTTGGCATTTGTAAAGAACATATTTTCAAATCTTCAGCATCCATTTTCCTATGCTGCTTGGACATGTGCCTGTGATGGTGAAGGCATCCTGGTTCCTTTTTCCCCCTTTTCTTTCCCCACAGTCAACTTTCTCTCAGTTCATGAACAAGAGATACTGCTCCCTAAAAGTATTTTACTATAAATGTGAGAACTGTGGAGGCACCCAGCACTAGTTCTGAAACCTAGGACCCAGGACACCTCCTTGCACGAAGACAGCAGCCACTTGGCAGAGTTCAGGGCTCCGCTGCCCATACTTACTTCTGCACAGGGAAGGCTTAGAAGCAGGGCTTTCAACTCACATTAGCTTTGGTAGTAATGGAATGTATTAGGAGGTCAGCTGTTAATAGGGATTTTTAGAGATAAAATTAAGCCAGGGTGAATGGCTTGGGCCTGTCATCCCAGTTACTTTGGAGACAAGCAGGAAGAGTCCAAGTTCAAGGCCAGCCTGGGCCATGGAGCAAGTTCAAAGCCAACCTGGACATAGTGACATCCTGTCTCAAAATAAGTAAAAGGAAAGTTGGATGTGGCTCAGTGGGAGGGTACTTGCATGTGCATGGTGCTGGGTTTGATCTCCAGCAATACACACAAACACACACACACACATACACACACACACACACACACACACACACAGAGAATCTATTGTCCATCTACCCACCCATCCATCCACCCATCCATCCGTCCACCCATCCATCCTTCTTTCTTTTACTCCAAAGAGAAAGCAGTATTGCTTGTACATGGCTTTACATAAAGTCTAGACATTTTTATCAGTTAAAGCTGATTTCCCATAAATCAACTGAGTTAATTCACAGCTCTAAGACTTTGGTGAAAACACAAAGCACGCAGTTGGGAGACAGTGTCTGTGATTATCTCATGGTCATATGTAGCTGAAGTGTTTTTGAACAAAGGGAAGTTTTAAATGGAAAACAGCCTTGGAAACCAGAGGCAGCGCATTCCTCAGGAGAGGTCCAGAGACACACCTCCCTTCTCTGAATTGTCTATAGGGTAAGAAAAAGGCTGAGAGAAATAAGCGCCAGTATTTGGTAAGATCTCAACAAGCCCCCGATGGACTTCTCGGGAATGGAGAAGGTGATGAACACTAAGAGTAGGGTCGCTTAGCAAGTGTGGTGCTTTCAACAAAACGGACAAACTGTCGAGTTGTTGGCCTCTGTGTCAACAAATGAATGCTTGAATATAGATAATTATGCAATTTTGGGGGGATATGGAGAGAATTTAAAGATTTTATATAGTCCCCCTTTTATTCTCACTGGTTCACAGTTTCATGTTTTCTCTTTGTAGCAACAAGTAAAAACAACTTGGGACCCAAGAACCAATACCTCATACCCCCTTCCTAGAAAAAAAAAAAAAACTCTCTAAAATGCTTAGAATATCCTGCTATGGTCTGAATGTTGAATCTTGAAAAGTAAGTGTGTCAAAACTGAACTAATGTTTACTTGAATGTGAGGTCTTAGAAGGTGATTAAGTTTTGAGGGCAGAGCTTATTGGAGGGATTGATGCCTTTAAAAAAAGAGGCCTCTGTGGCTGAGATGGCTTAGAGGTTGAGAGCACTTGCTTTTGCAGAGGGCCTGGGTTCCTTTCCCTGCACACACACGGCAGCTCTCAGATGTCTATAACTCCAGTTACAGGAGGTTGATGCCCTCTTTGGAACTCCTTGGATACCAGACACGTACACGGTGCAAATGCATATATGCAGGCAAAACACTCATACACATAAGAAGGCTTTAAAGGACCGAGAACACAATGAGAAGATGTCATCCATGAGAAAGCAGACCCCATCACCCACTGGATCTGATGGGGCCTTGATCTCGGACTTCCAAGACTCCAGAATTGTAAGAATCATATCTCTGTTATGCATACCTTTCCTTGGCTATGGCATTTTCTCATAGAAATGGAAATGGACACAGACAACAAGCCACAACCATTATATTAAGAGATGTCCATCTTATAGTTAACAAAACATAATGCATTTATATATCAGTTATCATTGTAATGACAGCTTAATCGCCAATAATTTTAATACTTTAAGGTTTTCTTATAGAAGACAATCAACTTGTATGTATATTTTGATATAGAGAAATGGGATAATAAAATGATTTCAAGCATGGAAAGGTGTTATGCTAAGATAACATGATGTGGAGGGATGTTAGTTATGTGTTGTCTTAGTCAGGGTCACTTTTGTTGTGATAAAGCACCATGAGCAAAGCAACCTCTGGAGGAAAGGGTTTATTTGACTTACACTTTCATATCATTGTTTAATCACTGAAGGAAGTCAGGACAGGAACTCAAACAGGGCAGGAACCTGGAAGCAGGCACTGTTGCAGAGGCCATGGAGGGGTGCTGCTTACTGGCTTGCTCCCCATGGCTTGCTCAGCCTGCTTTCTTATAGAACGCAGGACCACCAGCCCAGGGATGGCCCCACCAGCAATGGGATGGGCCCTCCCCATCAATCACTAATTAAGAGAATGCCCTGCAGGCTTGCCTGCAGCCCAATCTTATGGAGACATTTTCTTAGTTGAGGTTTCCTCTTCTCAGATGACTTGGCTCACGTCAAGTTTACATAAAACTGTGCAGAAGAAAGAATATGAAATGTGGCTGCTTACTTTTATCTAAGTAGAAGAGCAGGGGCTTTGGTTGTCATTCTGTTTAGATGCCGCTGGGTGTGCATGTCAACAGTAGTGTCGTTAGTAGTAGTAGTCTTGAGTAGCCCTTACTCAAAGAACTAAAAAGCTGCACACAAATGGAAAAGCAGCAAGCGTTTTCTTTAAGGAGGTGGCGCAAGATGGCTAAGAGTGCAGGAAGCTGCTCGGGCTCGAGTGCTCAAGTGTACTGGTTACTGTCTGAGGCTTTCCTTTGTTGGGTCTCAAAGAAGGAGTTGGTTGCTAAATGTGTGTGGTTATCTGTTCTGACTGATGACTTTGGGCCATGTGAGCCTTCACTGCTCACAGTTCCATTGATTCCAATTTTAACAGTTTGAATGCCCGGTCATGCATAGACAGTTAATAGGAGAACTCTCTTCAAAGTCCACTCAATGGACAGCGTTTGCCTTACTCTCATGCTTCCCAAACTGGTTGAGGCTGGATTGGCGCCCTCCCTCCAGTTCTTACATATGTTCCTGGACAATCCTAAATGGAAAGTATCATAAAAGGTGAGTTATTAAGGTGCCACTGAGAAGGAGTCAGTTGCTCCGTTGCTTGAAGAGGAGTGTGTTTGCAGCTGTGGGCAGGTGAGTGTTCTATGTTGGGAAAAACACTGTTGGAAAAGGGACTTGTGTAACTTAAGCCAGGCTGAGTCCCAGAGTGCCAAGCTACAGCGTGCCTGCCTGCCTCCTTCAGAAAGAGAGGTACCACTGTTCCATGTTGTTACGCCCAGCATCCACAGTCCCTTCAGTGACCCCCTTTCAATAAATTGAACATACAGTGAAAATGTTAAGATATCAATTTTAAAAAGTAAAATCTAGCATACGGTTGAAACATTTCAGGAAATAATGGGGAGAAAAGTTCAAATGGGGTGACTCTAAAGTTGATGAAGTGTCCAGTGGGATTCTGTGTAGGAAGCATCTTCCTTTGTTCTCCCTATGGAACATCTGTGCTGACAATCTGTACATGCCAAAGAAAGGAAATCCCTTCAATATGGATTTTATTAGCACCCTAAGATTGCCATAATGAAAAATCACACACTGGGTTGCCCTGGACAAAATCACAGAGGTGTATTGACTCACAGGTCTGAAGGCCAGAAGTAAAAAAATCACACTGTTTGTGGAACCACAGTCCCTCTGAAGGTGGCAGAGAGGGAAATGTGCCCAGTCCTCCGGCTGCAGATAAAAGCACTCCTTGGCTTTTAGATGCGATGCTTCCATTGTGTAACCACCTGTGTGTCTTCATGTCATCTCTCTGTGAGCATCTGTATCTAAATTTTGTAAAGACACCATCATTAAACCAGAGCCCATCTTAACCATCCTAGGCACTTTATTTTAAATTGATTAAGCCTTTAATGAACCCAATTTCAAATAAGATAATAGTTTGAAGTGGTTGGAGTCAGAACTTAAACATGTATCTTGAGGAACAGTTCACCACAGAACATCGACTGTAAGTTTTCCAAACAAATGGTTAGTGAAACGAAACGGGCACTGATGAGAAGAGCCCATGGAAATATGATGACAGGGTAAAGTAGTGTGAGAGGTGGAGCCTGTTTCAGCCGAGAATGCTGGAGACCCTGGTAGGAGGGCGGGAGAAGGGAAGAGAGGAGGCGAGACAAGTCTCTGAGAAATCAAATTACACCGTGAATTGAGAAGCAGGAGACTTTTTTGAGGCGACCCCTGATGGAGTTTCTGAGGAGGCAGCCGTGAACTAGCACAGCAAAGGAGCATGCTGTGAATGACAAAGCATTGGAAGCATCAGATTAAACTACCATTTTCAGTCTCTTGAGGCAGGATCTTGTACTGCAGCCAGAGCAGTCTAGAACTAATAGCAATCTTTCTGCCTTAGTTTCCTGAGTGCTGGGATAATTAAGCCAATTGTATTTATCTACAGGTTTATTACAGAACCAAAGGAAACCCTGAACAGCACTTGTTGAAACCTTGCTAATCAGGAGGTATTGACACTCTGCTCAAGGTCGTCGTTCACTGCTTTGGGTTCCGTATTTTTGGTTTGAAAGACACCAACATACCCTATGATTTTGTAAGTGGTTCCATTTAACACCACAAATTCTCCCCTTTCCACAAAGATGTTGTTTTTATTTTCCTAGACTTTTAAGTTTCTGCCAGCCTGTGCCCTGCTTTGTCCAGTAGGATGCAGTAAAGGTAAAGGTGGGGCTGGAGGCGTAGCTCAGTGGGAGAGTGCAAGGCCCTGTGTTCCCTTCCCACCATGGGGGAAAAAGGAAAAGGGATGCCGGGGATGCAAGAGTCTCCTACACCGTTTCCTCTCTTTGTTCCCTGACACCTCCACAGGAACAAGCTCAGCTCTCCTGCTAGAGGGTGGGGGGGGCAAGAGGCCATATGACTGTAGGGTGGAAGGGCTCACTTCAAGTTTTGAAAAACCCACCAATCACTGAGCTAAAAAACCCACCAATCACTGAGCTAAAAAACTCCCAAATCACGGAACTATAAAACCCACCAATCACTGAGCTAAAAAACTCCCAAATCACGGAACTATAAAACCCACCAATCACTGAGCTAAAAAAACCACCAATCACTGAGCTCAAAACTTGAAACCCAACTAATCTCTACCCTGGAAAATTTTACCCTGAAAACTCTGCTCCCCAAACCGTATGTAGGGCCTGCCTCCTGCTCAATTCTCTGCTGCTTCTCACCTGAGCAGAGGCAGACACCCTCCTGTGTCTTTCCCAATAAATCTCTTGTGTGAGGATTGTTGTGCGGTATGTCTTTATGGCATTCCTTGGCTCCCAACTGCCATGATACCCTTCCCTTCAGAGCTGTAACACTGCGTTGGGGATCCCTTTCCCTCAGAGCTGTAACACTTGGCTTCTGACTGCCAAGATGCCCTTGCTTCAGAGAAACACAATGCGTCCTCAGACCGGTGCCACAGGCTAGCCAAAGTCAGCAGTAGTGATCTTGTAGCAGCCCAGAGATGCAAGAGTGAGCCAGGATGAGACAGACGAGCTGCCCGGCGGAACTCAGCCCTCGCCGCGGACCCATGCGGTGCTGTGCTAGGAATGTCGTCCATCTTACTCATTTTTAGAGTCCTCAAGCATTGAGGTGGTTCATTATCTAGCAACAGCTTACAGGTCCATGCAGCTCGGGATAAAATTTTATCCACAAGCACACAGCTAACTCGCACTGAAAATGTATGAAGACAAACGCGGCAGTGGAAGGTACCCTTCAGCTTTACTCGCGCTCACAGAGCCGCTCAGTTTTATAGGAGCTCATATGGGAAGGTTGGAATTTTAAAAATACGTATAGTTATGTTGTCTGACAAAACTTTTCCAGGGGAGATACAGCCCATGTGTCTATTAACACCCAGATAGGAAAACCACAGACCAAAATATGGATACTACCAAAGTCCAACGTGGTAAATGAACCATGAGTTTTATTGGGGTCGCTTACAGGAGCAGACATCACTCAAGGGAGCTGGCTCGCCCAGCATAGGTGACAGTCAACAGAGACAGGAACGTGGGGCACGCTGCCCAGCCTGCAGGCAGCTCAACAGGTTGGGGAGTGTCCTTTCCAGGTGTCTCATTGGCCTAACCGCTTCCAGGCAGCACGTCTGGTTTCTGCTTCTTTCAGGCTGCTGGTCTGGCCTCAGTCTTTGCAGCTTTGTCTGAGAATGTTTTTTTGCAGCGTGGCATGTTTGAGAGGGCCCCTCAGCCTTATCCTTTACTCTAGCAGAGAAGGGTCTAGTGAATGTGGCCAGTTTCAGGGACTTGCTGAAGGTATTGAGTTATTCACCTTCCTGCTTAGGGAACTTCCCCACAGGATTGAATGTTTTAATCTCGGAGGAAACTGTACAAAACAAGAGTTATAAAATTTAGAGTATCCAGAGAAAACATAGGGACCTACTTTTCTGACTCAGCAGCACACAAATTCCTTTAGTTGTTTCCTTACTACCAACTTTTTTGTAGTCCATGCTGGCCTCAAATTAGTGATCCTCCTGCCTCAGCCACCTGAGGGTTATAGACTTGTGCCACAATACTTGACGAAAAATATGTTTTTAAAAATATTTGGAGCTAGGCAGGATGAGACATGTCTGTAATCTCAGCATTGGCAGACAGAGGATTGAAAGTATGAAGTATCATGAAAAACCAGAAGACAAGAAAAAATAAAAAGAGAAAGAATTCCTGAAGTACGAAGATTCTAAAAGAGTTACAAAGTCTTTCAGCTAAATAAGTACTTAATGAAAAGGTATTTATATCTGGTTTGGCCTTAGGTTCACTACGTGGTCTAGGCTAACCACTAACTTCCTACTTCCTACTTCCACCTCCAGGGTGTTCTGGTCACAGACGTGCATCACCACCCTCGGTCAGATGTAAATCTTTTAAGAGTACATAAGTAAATACCATTCAGGAATTTCACCTTACTTTCAGAGTTTAATGCAATTAGCAATCCTATTTTATATAGAGTTGATATTTCAGCTAGGAGGTGAAGCTGGGGTGGAGGTTGGACTGCACACCTTCGGGTACTGGGGCTGGGGCAAGAACTCTGTGGTCTTCCAACCTGAGGTCCTTCCCTGGGGCAGGCTGCTGCCTTCGCAAGTGCTCCTGAGAGAGATGAGGAGTGGAACGCATCACTACGGATGACCTTGCCTTCTCCGGCTGCAGCGGATGGGAGAGTGTTGATGACAGGGCTTTCTGGGCAGCGTTAGGATCAAGTGGCACAGCAGATGGGTAATTGAGCACTCAGTTGTACACGGTTTAAATTGCCTGTGACCTCAGGGTCTGGCATTAAGCAAATAACAATGAAATCAGATGGTTGGAGTGATGCTGTCCTCGTAGGTGATGGGGCCCCTGGGTATTTGGGGAGTAGCTTGGTCAGCCAAGCTGTTCCTGTCATCGTCCAGAGCAACTGCAACAGATTTGGGCAGTTGGCCACTTGCAAGTCGTTGACCACACTTTTGACACCTCTTTCCTGACGGAAAGTTAGTTCAGAGAGCGGAGCTGAAACATTCCTCAAACGCAGCGGGGCGGTAATAAACGTTCACTCCTGCTTTAGCGGTTGGCACTGACCACGAAGGTAACCTGACCATGGCTGATGGGTTTGCCTGAGTTAATGCTATGCTTTATTTTCACTGAAAGTTTTAAAGTTTCCAGTGTGTGCGCGTGCGCGCGTGCGTACACATGCTATGTCATATGTATGGAGGTCAGAGGACAACTTGAGGGAATCAGGTTTTTCCCTTTCACTATGAAGTCTTGGGCATTGAGCTCAGGTCATCAGCCTTGGTGGCAAGCACCTTTCCCGGCTGACCCATCTCACTGGCCTTGTTTCATTTATTTTTAAAACATATGATGGTAAATAAAGGTTTTTCGTTTTTTGTTTGGTGTTCCTATAGAAATGTATAGGCACTGAGATACAGGATAGCAGCAAGAAGAGGAGAGAAGGAAGAGAGGGGTTATTGCTAGATAGCTTTTCACTTTTGATAGTGTAATAACATCTTATATTCATGCCCCAAACACTTTTTGCCTTTTCAGTTAAATAAACACAATCTGGAGCTAGAACCATATAGCAGATTTCAAATTGTGATAGTATCAAACACTGGATCATACTAGAGTAATATGAGGAATATGGGACGTGATTATCTAGGTAGTAACAGTAATACACCCTATGCTGTTCCGGTTTGAGTGCGGAACATCCCCATAGACTTGTGTTTGAGCACTTGGCCCCAGCTGGAGGTGGAGCCTCACTGGAGGAGGTGGGTCACTGTGTGTGAGTGTGTGTGTGTGTGTGTGTGTGAGTGTGTGTGTGTGTGAGTGTGTGTGTGTGTGAGTGTGTGTGTGTATGAGTGTGTGTGTGAGTGTGTGTGTGTGTGTGTGTGTGTGTGTGTGTGTGTGTGTGTGAGTGTGTGAGTGTGTGTGTGAGTGTGTGTGTGTGAGTGTGTGTGTAAGTGTGTGTGTGTGTGTGTGAGTGTGTGTGTGTGAGTGTGTGTGTGTGTGAGTGTGTGAGTGTGTGTGTGTGAGAGTGTGTGAGTGTGTGTGTGTGTGAGTGTGTGTGTGTGTGAGTGTGTGTGTGTGAGTGTGTGTGTGTGAGAGTGTGTGAGTGTGTGTGTGTGTGAGTGTGTGTGTGTGTGTGTGTGAGTGTGTGTGTGTGAGTGTGAGTGTGTGTGTGTGAGTGTGTGTGTGAGTGTGTGTGTGTGTGTGATGACATCATTTGAGGTTTTCTAGCTTATTCCTACTTCATGTCTGCACTCTGTCTTCTGATCGTGGATGTGACCAGCTGCCTCCTGCCGCCACCACACCTTCCCCATCATGATGGGCAGTGTGCCTTTAACTGTAAGGCAGAAACAAATTCTTTCTGCCTTAAGTTGGTATTGTCAGATATTTGGTCACAGCAATGGGAAAAGTAACTAATCCACCTACCAAATATGTTTATCCTAGTTGTATATTCAGAGATTTAAAAATGGTCACAGGGCAGGTCTGTGGATTCTGTGGTCCCGGTCTTCCATTTATCACCTGGCTCTCATATGTAACAATCTATCCAGACTTTGTGGATGTCTACTTAGCTTCATGCCTCATGAGTCTAAAAATGTTTATATCTTTCTCCAACACAGTTTCCAAAGGCAACAGATATTTATCTGTATGGTCTCCTCCCTCCAGTCACCTACTGTGCCATTACAGGGTGAGGTACTTGCTGTGTAAGTGACCAAACTTACTGTGACCAAAACACCAGGCAAGCAATTTAATAAAGAAAAGGCTTCTTTTGGCTTGTGCCTACAGAGACTTTCAGTGCACGGTTTCTTGGTCCCATGAGCTTGGGCCACCAAGGTGGCCTGAGAGTATAGTGGAGAGCTGGTCACATATGGCTGACCAGGAAGCAAGAAGAACAGTGGGAATTAGGGGCCCAAGTCAAGCCCCGGCTTCAATGACTCACTCCTTTTTCCACCAGCTAAGCCTCATCCCCAAATCCAACAGCTTCCTAAGACAGCACCATGAGCCTGGGGAGAAGCTTTCAAATTGAGCCTATGGAGGACACTTCAGAGGGTGCTGGGGAGTCCTGCTTCTGTACACTTGCCCTCTTCCTCTGCCAGGAAGTTCTGTGTAGAACTTGCTCATGTCTGGAAATTCTGCAAGGGCCCTTTTGATTTTTTTTTTTTTTTTTTTTTAAGAGATCACCTCGGACTCCTGCTAAGCCATGCTTGACTTACTTTGATGGTGCAAACTGACAGTGTCCTTGTTGGCTGCCCATCTACTTAGCCTGTAGGGTACTGTCTGCTATCCACCAGGGGCTCTGTGGTCAGGTTTTCGGGGTCCAGTCTTGCCGCTCACATGATAGTTACTCTCAGCTGGATTTCGACAGCTGGTTGCCACCCAGTGGCCTCTGCTGCTCTGGAACATTGTCCTCCACACTGCAGTCAGCGAGCATAGCAGATGCTGGCCTTTCCTCCTGACAATCCTGGGTTAGAGACATGTGATATGGGCTACCTGCCTTAGCATGTCCTCTAGGCCTTCCTGAAGAACACCATCCCTGGTAGGTTCTCAGACTCCGCATTGTATATCCTTGTTGTTTTGTCTTTCACTCAGCCTTTTCCAGGGTCAATGTCCTAATTCTCTCATTTTCATCTTTTTTGGCATGGATTGTCACCTTTTCTGTGTCTGGTAGAGTCTAGAAGGTGGAAAGTTTACCACATCCGTTTCTTTGTTTTTCTCCCAAGGGGTCAGATATTCTTTCCCTGAAGAATGTTCCCCAATTGATGACGTCTTTTCATTACTACCCTATCCTGGCCCTCAGGGTACAGCTCCATGTGTACTTCTGCTGCAAGTACTGGGTGACCTTGTAACAGCTTTAGGGTACAGACTGCCTACTGAGGAGAGGCTGCATGTTATCTGGGGGGGGAGGGACCTCAGCACTTCTTCCGGCAAAGATAGGGGGAGGGTCACTTCTGTAGCATCCAGATTGTTGCTGGGGACTGATATAAGTGATCAAAATATGGGGAGGCATCTTCTCAGCTATTTCTCCCTACCTAGGGCCTGGCTTTGGCATAGTGGACTTGGCTTGGATGGAAGTTGACTTCCTTTACAGTGCAATCCCCGGTAGTTAAGTCCTGGATCTTGTCCTCAGCTTCCTTTGTCCTTTGCAGAGAGTGAAGCCCCTGAAAAGGATCAAGTGTTCCTTGGCTCTCACATCTCAGTAATGAATATCTTGGCTATTAGTGGCTTGTCTCTTTACTTCCACTGAAGTGTCTATCAAAGCTATAACCAGCCAATCCCATCATTCTGCGTTATGGTTAATCTTAGTTGTCAATTGATGAGGTTTAGAATCACCTAGAAGACACACTGAGCCTAAGAGGGTATTTCTAGATAGGTTTAACTGAGGGGAGAAGACCCATTCTGAAGGATGGTGGACACTACCCCATAGGTTAAGATCCTGGGCTGGATAAAAAGAAGTAAGCTGAGCACCAGCCCTCATCTCTCTCTGCTTTCTAACTGGATGCAACGTGACAGGAGCCTCATGCTTCTGCTCCTACACGACAGACAATACCCTCAGACTGTGAACCAAAATAAGCCATTCCTTCATCAGGTTGCGTTTGTTAGGTGTTTTCTCACAGCAGCGAGACAAGTAACGAGTCACTCCTGGTAACGTCTCTCTCCACTGTACATTGCGGGTACCCGCTAATGCATTCCTCTCCACTACATATCATCAAGTACATGCAGAAAGCTTTCAAAATTGAGCTGCTACTCTATGCCAGCTTCTCTCTGGACCTCACTGAGCACCAATAGAGGGTTCTTCTTGCCAGCTAACAAGGAAATGATCAAGATCCAGCTGAAAGCTCCATCTGAGGACACCTTGTTTTGGGATGGCTAGTTTTACTAAGCACTGTGGGTTGGATCCTCGACACAAGAATCTAAAATGGAATATTTTCCTGTCCAGTGCGTTTAAAAGAGTATCCTTGAGATGAAGGCCTTTATGTGTCTCATTAGTCAGCTATTGACTGTTGGCTACTCTATAAAGGGACAACCTTGACACTGTCCTTCAGCTGAAGCAATCTGTCAAGTGGCTGTCAGCATTCTGGAAGGATGTGGAGTGGTGGCCACAGTGATAGTCTGGCAGCACTGTACTGAGCAGCCCTACGATCCTCTTCCTGAATTGCAGTTCCTGTGTGTGGTAGGTAAACTAGGAATTGTATTACAGTATCACCCATAGCCTTTTGGTACAGGATGAGAGGAGAGCAAGAGAGAAATTGTCCTGCTTGATTTTGACACTTTGATACAAGCTTGCATTATCCCAGATGAGAAATTGCCTCATCAGATTGCCTGTAGGCAAATCTGTAGGGTTTTCTTGATTAATGATTGAAGTAGGAGAGTCTAGTTCACTGTGGGTGGTTCCACTCCTGGGCAGGTGGTCCTGGGTTGTATAAGAAGACATGCTGAGCAAGTCATGGAGCAAGCCTGTAAGCAATGTTCCTCCGTGGCTTCTGCTTCAGTTCCTGCCTCCATGTTTCTGCCTTAAGTTCATGCACTGACTTTCCTCAGGGAGGGACTGTGGGCTGAGAGTTATAAAGTAAATAAACCCTTTCTGCCTTGAGCAGTTTTTGGTTATGGCATTTCATCAGAGCAACAGAAACAAAGCGAAGACAGCAAAAGAAGAAGGGAAAGAGAAAAACAGAGTACTCCACTGACTGAAGCAATGATCTAGGGCCACATGGAGTAAGGAGATCTGTCCATACCAGGAGCTCCCCATAGCAGATGCTGCCCTGAGGTCTGTTTCTATGACAACTGGGATGAAGATTAGGTATATTTAAGAGCTCAAAAGATCCAACTTGAGGTTGTACTGCAAACTGTTCAGGAGTGATTAATGAGAGGGGAAATGATTTTGTTTGTCATGTCTCATGATCATACAGAGATAATTTTTTATTTTTATTTTTTTATTTATTTTTGAGATAGGGTTTCCTTGTGTAGCTCTGGATGTCCTAGGACTCACTCTGTAGACCAGGCTGGCCTAAAACCCAGAGATATGTCTGCCTCTGCCCCGCCAAGCACTGGGATTAAAGGTGTGTGCCACCATTGGCTGGCTTCATATAGTTAAGTCTCAGTGAAAAGTTCCTGTTCTTACAAGTTTATCTTCTGGGTCTTAGTGCTGTGTGCCTACAGTCCTGTGAGTCTCCAGAGCCTGTGCACGTTGTTTCCAAGGCTTTCTTAGAATCCACTATGCCATTACAATGTGGAGCTCCATTTACACAGCTATCTGAATTTTAATTAATCCATCTAAGAGGGGCAATTCACATCAAAGGGCACTCCTTGCCTTGCAATCTTCTTAGGACCTCGGTGATGTTATGGAACCCTGCCCCATTTAGGGACTTGGTCCCTGAGTTCCACAGATGTTCTGCTTGAACCCCAAAGGCAAGTGGTTACATTATTTTAATACATTCAATTAAAACAAAAGCACAACCCTAGCAGCCCATTTAACTTAAAAAAGGTACAAATTGTAGGCATTTTAATGTGTGGAGCATTGGCAAGAATGTCATGACGAAGCAGATTAGAAGTTAAAGCACCAGCTGAGAATTTCTTTCCCCATTACATCCATAAATAGTAACCATTTGACATGCAGAATCGAAGACAGTCATTATTGGGGAAAATTACTTCTGATCTTTTTCTTTGCATGGCTGATTTATTCTCCTACCCTGTCAGGGGAAGATTTTTACCTTAAAAATATTCCCCCTTTTAACTTTCCTACTTCTTTATCCCCCTTGACAGGAGCATGGCAGCAGCTCTATCGAATGGCAACAAGCTGGGATGTGTTGTTAAATTTTAATCGTCCTCCTGCCTGTGAAGCTGATAATTGGGGAGGGTTTAACAGTGCTGCTCTGTCAATCTCTATAAATCCCCCTCCAAGGAGCCCCCTGAGTGGCTGAAGCTCCAGTGTCACTGTAACCTATGCTCAGCATAGACTTTACAGCCAAGTGACCCAAGACCCAGTGCCACCAGCCCAAGCACATTGGCCGTATGTTGCATTTTTTTCTTCTCTTTCCTCTTAGCCAATGGAACAACAAAGTGTGATTTAGAAACTAGCAGATCAACCTTCTTTATCAGAGATCTAGCCCTACCTCCTCTGTCTTGTTCTGCTTGGTAAAGACCCCTTCTCAGTGGTCATCAGAAGCTTCCCAGGCTTCGGGAACAGGGCAGGGGTCAACAGAAACTCGGCACCCAGCTTTTCTGTGCATCTGAAAATGCCTTTTAAAATTAAGTCTATTAAGTTGGGGGCTGTGGTGGCACACACCTTTAATCTCATCTCTCAGGAGGCGGAGGCAGGTGGATCTCTGTGAGTTCAAGGTCAGCCTAGTCTACAAAGAGTTACAGCCAGAGTTACAACAGAGAAACCTTGTAAAACACACACACACACACACACACACACACACACACACACACACACAAATTAAGTCCATTAACAAAACAAAACTGTCTCCTAATTTCCTTCTACTTTTCTCACTGACGAGCAGATGATAGCAAATGTCCTCTTTCTCTAATGATTAGTGTCCTCATGTCTTGGAATTCACTAGTCCAGTCCTCATCTTTTAAGCTTTTTGTGTGAATTAGTGTTCCCTGTATCTCTCTGGTAATTGTCACCTAACCTTTTCTGCTTTTCATCCCATCTCTGGGATAATTCTTCCGTTGCCTCCATTTCTGAGCTCTGTCTTAACAAACTTCGGAAACTGTGGACTATAACAGGTAGCTACTACGCTTTTTTACCCCCTAGCTCAGGAAAGAGAAAGGAAGGATAGAAAGAAAGAAATCTTCAATGCCCTTATAGCAGCCTTGAAAGAAGAGAAAGAAAGAAAGGAAAAAATATCCACAGCTCTTTTTGGCTGTCTGAAGCTTGGAGAGCAAGAGCTGATAGAAAGCTGGACTAGCATCCAACAAACCAACCCACCGATTGCCAACTGCCCCACCCCCACTCTCTGGATTATATCTAAGCAAACTTCCCAGAAGTCCAAGCAGCACGCAATCCCTTCAAAGCATCCCTCTACACCCTCCTACCCCCTTTTACTAAGCCGTAAGTTGTGCAATATTGATTACTTTTTCTCTGAGGCCTTCTGCTGGGTCATCTCTTCTCCTCTCTGACCTCCAGGAATTTATTGAAAAACTGCTCCGACTCCTACAAAGGTCTGATCAGCTTTTCTTTCCGTAGTCAGGCTTTTTGGGTCCGTAGTCAGGGTGTTTAGGAGATCTCCCCGGTTTAAATCTAATCTTTCTCAGTTTTGATGATATCCACAAACTCTCATTTCCACTGGAAATATAGGCATACCCCCTGCCCCAGGGCAATACACGTACTGATTTATTCAGATGTTAATGCATCTTTATAATACATGGATTGATTAAACTCTGTAATTTTTTCTGTTGGCCAGTGTCTCTTAGCTGCTGTTGTTCCTGTCTCATTAACATTCAAAAAAATTTTATGTTGGTAGTGCACTGTGTAGTCTGTCTCTGGGGGGAAGGGGGGGGTCTTTGTCATTCCTTTTTGTCTTTTAAGCATTTCCTTTAATGTCCAATTAGATCTTTCTGTAACTGCTTGTCCTGTAGGATTGTGTGGTATGCCAGTAATATGTTTTATGCCATATTATGCAGTTAGTATGCATTTTTTTCATGGTACTGGAGACATATAAAGGGCCATTGTCAGTCTTGATTTGTAAAGGTATTCCCATAATAGCCATTACTTCCAATAAATGTATAATTACAGAATCAGCCCTTTAAGAACTCAAATGCAGAAGTCCATTATCCTAAATAAATATTGATAGTATGGTGTACAAATTTTAGTTTCCCAAATTCTGCAACATGGGAAACATCCTTCTGCCACATTTCCCCTCTTTTAGTACCCTTAGGGTTACTTCCAGTGGGCAATGGGGATTTATTATACAAAGAACACATCAGACAATTTTTTATAATATCTTTGGCCTGGTGTCAAAAAAAGGAGACGTTCCTTTTTAAACCTTTGCTGTTTATGTGGTGCTTTCCATGAAAATTTGAGGCTTCTAACACATTTCCTATTAATAACTGATCAATCTCATCATTACCTTGTGCCAGTGGGCCTGGCAACCCCGTGGAGATCTAACATGAGTAATATACAATGGACTATTTCTGTCTTGAATTGCTTGTTGCAGTTACATAAATGATGATGTTAATTCTGAATTATTAGGAATAAATTCAGCACTTTCTATATGAAAATCAACCCTTTCTGTATTCTGAGAATTAGTGATGATATTAAAAGATTCAGGAAAGTCTAACAGTATCATAAGAATAGAATACAAATCTGATTTTTGTTTTGTTTTGTTTTTCAAGACAGGGGGGTTTCTCTTGTTGTTAACTCTGGCTGTCTAGAATTGGCTAGCTTCAAATTCAGAGAGATCCACCTGCCTCTGCCTCCAAAGTGCTGGGATTAAAGGTGTGTACTACCACCATCAGTCTACAACTCTGATTTTTGAACTGAAGCATACGGGCTTTGACTGACTTCACTTACTTTTTCTGAATTGTGGCCTGCCGTTTCTGATTTATTTGCATCAGTTAAGATGTAGGTGATCCAGAAAGAGGTGTTTCTTTTATTACATGGGGATTATCCAATTAGTTCTCTTGATAAACTGAATTTGCTTGCTTTTAGGATATTTGTTATTAATTTCCCCCAAATAATTGCTACAAGCTCTCTGCCAATCTTCATTGATTACCCATAATGACACAATCTCAACACTAATATAAGGCACTACTATTTCTGCTGGATTTGTTGCTGATAGCTGACAAAGGCTTATTCTTCCCTTTATAATTAAATTGGCAACCTTTTCAATATAGGTCTTTAATATTTTACTCTGCTTATGTGCCATAAAAATCCATTCTAACATACTGTCCTCTCTTTGCATAAGAATCCCAGTAAGGGAATGTTTTGAATAAATGATAACCAAAATACATTCAGGTATGGACCTATACGATCTACATATGCATCTTGTAGTCTCTTTTCTACCAGAGTTAACTCTTGCTTTGCTGTAATGGTTAAGTATCTTGGACTCTCTAGGTTGGATTCTCCTTATAATGTTGGAACAAATTACTTAACTCTTGTACAGTTAATCCAATCATGCGTCTTACCCAATTGATATCTCCCAATAATTTTTGGAAATTAAGAGTTTGCAACTGATCTATTCTGATCTGTACCTTTTGTGGCTGAATTTTTTGTTGACTTATCTTTTAACCTAGATAGTTAATAGAATCTCCTCTCTGTATATTTTCAGGAGCAATCTGTAAATCCCAACAGGGTAAAATTATTTTTGTTTCATCAAATATTCTTTTAAGGATCTTGGTCAGAATCAGCTAACAAAATGCCATTCATATAATGGTAAATAATGAATTGGTCTTGGTTGTTTCACAAAGTATTGATATAAAGTTGGACTATTTAACATTCTCTGGGGAAGGACTTTTCACTGAGACATTTTGACAGGTTGAGCATTGCAATAGGAAGGCACCATGAAAGCAGATTTTTCCTTATCCTGCTCTTGTAAAGGATTAGTAAAAAAAAAAAAAAACCAAAAAACAAACAAACAAAAAACCCCAGTTTTTTAAACCAACCACTATCAAATGCTATCCCTTAGGTCGTAAAGAAGGTAAGGAACTCCAGGCTGTAGTAGACCCGTGGACTGAATCACCTTGTTCACAGCTTTCAAATCAGTTAATATTCTCTATTATCCTGATTTCTTCTTTATAACAAATACAGGAGAGTTACACGGGCTGGTAGACTCTCCTGTATTTTGAGCCTTTATCTGGTCCTCTACCAGCTGTTCAAGCTCCTATAATTTTTCTTTTGTTAAGGGCCACTGCTCCGTCATACAGGCTTGTTAGTTAACCATTTTAAGGGTAGGACAGTTGGTGTACTTTTGGCAGTGGTTCCTTTTATAAATTTGGAAACTCAATACCTATTGTGTTTGGCTACAGCCTGTGTACCCTGCTTATTAACAACATCTTCCCTTTGAGACCTTATTTTATGTACTGTTTCTGAGATTGAAGGGATATTAATCTGAGTTCTCCATTGTTGCACTAAATCTCTTTCCCATAAATTTATAGCTATGTCAGCCACATAAGGCCTTAGCTTTCCTGTTTTCCCTTCTGGTATCACACATTTAACCCATTATACACTTTATTTTACTTGGGATAATGTTCCAAACTCTATAAACTGTGTGGATACTTCCTGAAGGGGCCAATTTGAATTCCATGACCTTTGGGAAATTATTGTTATGTCTACACCTGTATTCATCAACCCTTCTATTTCAATGAAATTTATTTGAATTTTAAATTTTAGTCTTCTATCATTAATAACAGCCAACCAGAGCACTTATTTCCCTGTGCTTCCAAACCTGTCTGTTCTTGCCACAAGAGCAGCCTTTCTGTTGATATAGGGAAATATAACAGCTGCATGATTCCAGTATCTACAATGAATCCCTCTAATGTCAAACTGCTTCTAATTAGGATCATTCCTACTGTCCCTGGGGGCAGAGGACCATAAACTCCAGTAGTGATTTTATAGCACTGAATGGTTGGGGATAGGGTAAGCTGTCTGCCAATCTATAGCTGACAGGACACTGGGGGCTTGTTTTTTCTCCCAGGGCCAAGATTAGCCTGCTGATGGATTTCCTGACTGCAAGGAATTATCCTGTAAATCTTTCTTAGATCTAAATTCATTCACTTGATGTCAACCTTAGCCATACTGCCTGCACACGCTGGGAAACCTGCTCCTTTTTTCTGACTGATATTTAAAGAAACCATTGCCTTTAGAAGCAGCCTGGCCACAATCTCTTTGCAAATGGCCATGTCTTCTTCAGTTAAAACATTGAACATTTTGTTATTTCAGCCTTCCAACTATAGCTTGTCCTATTACAGCAGCTGTGTAAATATTGGAACCAATGTCTGTGGTAGCTCTGGTCCATCGATCCATTGGTGCAGAATTTGCTTTTAATGGCCATAAAGTTTTTTACACTCTGTGTTGGCATTTTTGAAAGCCAAGGCCTCAATCAGCATCTGTCTTGCTTCAGGGTCTGAGATGGTTCTATTCACAGCTGACATTAATCTTTGCAAAGAGTCAGTGAAGGCCTTACTTGAGCTTTGTATGATTTTTGTGAATGAGGTGGACTTTTTTCCTGGTTCCTCTATTTTCCCTCAAGCTCATAAAACTGCTAAATGACATTGTTCTATGGTCTAGTCATCAAACATAATCTGTTCTTCTAATTCAATATACTGACCCTCACCAAAGAGTTGGTTTCGGTTTATATTTATTCCCTTATCCCTATTCTGCTGTTCCATATTTGCTGCTTCTTCCCTCCACTAGACTAACCATTGTAGCTGAGGACCTGCCTCTAGTATAACTGATACTAACCCTTTCCAATATAATGGGACTATCCAGTATTTCACTGCCCAGTTCTTCAGGACCTGCTTTACATAGGGCAAGTGCATACCATACAACACCATAGCTTCCTTCAATCTCCTTAAATAACTTATGTCTATTGGATATCATTTTGTTTCATTATAACCTTGGAGATTATCCTTATCAGATGGAATATGCTGGATCACTCATGGAAATGACCCAAGTTGGGTGCCAAATGTAATTGCTTTCTGCTGCTGTATCTGAGCTCTTGAGCCTTAACCATTTGTTGGGGGACAAATATATTTGTTTACTTTTTCACTCATAACTGAACTCTGCTTCATGGTTCTCTTGCCCAGCTTGTAACTACTTATAACTGATTCTCTTGACCCAACTGCTACTGAGACAGATTCTTAACTTGGAGCTTTTTAATCCCCCTAGCTCTAAAAGGTTAGAAAGGAAAAGAAGAAAGGAATAAATTTTCACAGCTCCTTCTGGCTGTCTTTATCTGTCTAAACCTGGAGAACCGGACTAACTTCTAAGATCTTTTGTCCCATCAACTGTCCCTTGTCTCAGCCTGGTGGCTGCCTCCCTTCCCAACATCTGTTCCTTGACACTGACTGCCTCTGTCTGAGCCTTCCCAGCAACTATCCTTTATCTGAGCCTAGTTCCTGCCTACCTTCCCATCAATGTCTTCTACCACTGTCACTGCCAACTGCCACCCCCTCTTTTATAGGGCCTCTAAGCTGTTCCCAGAAGTCCAAGTGGCATGTAACCATTAGGAAGGATGCACAGTACAAAAAACTTCTTGGCAAAATTCCACTATAAACTTCCCCACCCTCGCTTCTTTGGTTATATTCTAAGCAAAGTTCCCAGAAGCCCAGGAGGCACACAATTCCTTTAAAACACCCCACTACAGTGGAAGGAATCACACTGCTGGAATGAGTCTTAGAAGCATCAAATTTCAGTTCCCAATTCTTTACTTGAAAGAATACTTTAACAATAGGGTTTTACCATCAAGTTATGCAGGGTAACCAATAGTATTGGCAATAGCGTGTAATGTTTGGGGTCTATGTAGCTTCACTGGCCAACAACCCACTGGCTTTTTATTTGTTCGAGCATGGTATCCACCTAGAATTGGTATTGTTGCCCTGTTGCAGTGTAACTCTACTTAAACTATCTCCTATCTGCCTGTCTATCTATCTATCTATCTATCTATCTATCTATCTATCTATCTATCTATCTATCTATCTATCTATCTATCTATCAGCTATCTGTCTGTCTGTCTGTCTGTCTAGTACATATTTTAAGAAGCTTTTGCAGTAGTAGATTGCTAGCTGTCTCCATTTCTTTTACCTCCTGACCACAGATGCTGGAACAGTTTGTCTTTCCATGCATAGCTTATTTCACTTAATGTAGTGTCCTCTAGGTCCATCCAGTATGTAATAAATCACAGGATTTCCTTTTCTGAGGCTGAATAGTACTCTACTATAAACATGAACACCAGAATTTATTTATCTTCATATATTAGTTTGATTCCATATTTTGGCTGCTGTGAAGTGTTTGTGCGCAGTTGGTTAGGATGTAGGTTAGTATAGTCATATGGAACACAGTGTGGAAGGAAGTTCCTTAAAAAATAAAAACGAAAACCTGCCATGCAATCCAATGAGGGTCCCACTGTGTGGATTATATCAGTGACAGTTGATTTTCACTGTCACCTTGATGGGATTTACAGTCACCACAGAGACATCTCAGGGTGTGTCTGAGTTTCCAGGAAGGTTTAATTGAGGGAGGAAGACCTACCCTAGATGTGGCCACATCATCTCCTGGTCTGGGGTCTCTTGCTGAATAAAAAGAGAAAGCCAGCTGAGCATAGCATTTATCACTTTCTGTTTCCTGACTGCAGGTACAGTGG
>JAMJFZ010003476.1:50000-96927 GCA_026225945.1 Cricetomys ansorgei
ACACCACGACCTGTAATTGGGGCTTCCGTGAGGAATAAGTGATGTGATACAATTAAATTGTGGAGATGGCCTGGCATAGAGATAGGGTTCGGGTTTCCTGAATTTACCCTACGACCGTGTTGAGGAATGATTGCAGACAGCCAATTTATTTCTACCGCCTTTCCTCTTTCTTTAAGTAGAAAAGTGATAAAATCTTAGCTTGACATGTTTATGCTATACATTATTTGATTTCTTTCCATGAGCTTCTGGAAACGAAAGCGGTATAAAGACATGGATACTAGAAAGAAAAGTGTGCCAGGAACATGTAAAGTCCAGTGGTGTTCCGAATGGGGTGCTTGCGTCCAGGTCAGATCCTCGCAGAAGGCCGTATGATAGACGAGGGTTGATTGAAAAGATCTGCCGTGCTTATTCCTTTTCTGTGACCAGCAGCACCTTTAGAAAACACTCTCCTCTCTCCTCTCCTTGAGTCTCTGCTTATAGAGTTGACTCTGTGTTACTGTAACAAATACCTGCAACGACCAGCTTCTAATGTACAAAGGTTTATCGTGGCACAAAGTCTTAGAGACCTAGTCGCAGACTTCATAGCGACAATCTCACCCATGATCAGTCGGCTCCATCGCTTTGGGTATTGGTGCCACGTTCTGAAGGGATGTTTTATGGAGCCAAACCATTTCCCTCATGGCAGAGAAGTGAACAAGAGGAAGAAGAGAGCAGGACCCCTCGTTCCCCTCAAGGGCATACACCCAGTGTGGACCCTCTACTAGGTCCTGCTTCTTAGAGTTTCCTTTTCCACCATATTCCAGAAACACTAAGGAGGGAACCAAGACTTCAGTGTGTGGGGACCAAGCCTCCAGCATATAGGGCTTTGGGGGGATATTCCAGGGACATCATAGCACTGTGAAATAAAGGAATGTTAATTAGATAAACAAATCATTATTTCTTGAAAAGCAAAAAAAGACATTCTACTAATTTTTTATTATTTGTCATTTACTATTATTACTATTGCATATGTTGGATGCATGTATGTGGGAGACACGTACCATAGCATGTGTGTGGAGACCATAGGACAATCTTGTGGAGTCAGTTCTCTCCTACCTTTATGTGGGTTCTGGGGATTGAACTCGGAGTTCCAGGCCTGCATGGCAAGTGCCTTTACCTACTCAGCATCTCCCTGCCCTCATATTTCATTAATTTTTAGATAGACAAATTTTATTTCCATACAGGAAGCTTTTTTGAGGTAGGTTTTATAGCATCTTTTGCATGCCACACACCCCAGCTATTGCTACTCATATGTAAGCTGGGAAATGCACATAGATTTTGAAGTAACCCTCAGCGTCAGTTTCTATTGTGAGACTGAAAGGTTTAACCTCCAAAATATTGGTGAAATATTTACAGAGACCATAAACCCAGACTTCTAAGGGAAGGAGACAATTAATTTATTATAATTTGAAAAAGAAATAAAGCCAAACAGTCGTCTCTGGTATGTGTTGGTGTTGCGTCCTGGGGACTAGCTAAGCCTAATGAATTATCAATGTGTTTTAGCTGTTGATTATAGAGCTTTGTGTATCCAATCATTAATATTTATCAGATATTTTCTTCTTATTCTTTAGATTTAGGTAATTTTTACTTAGAAATGTGAAAGGAATTGTAATGTGATGTTTGTGTACATTTTGGTTAATATGGTTGTTTAATATTTTATGCAGAATTTTATCTCCAATATAGTTTTCTTTGCTAAAATCACCCAATTTATAACTTTAAAAATGAACAAACACCACAGAAGTGCTGAGACCAAGAGTCCCTCGTGAGGCAGAAGACACAGGAGTCACCATGGTGAAACCAAGAGCATAGAATGTCTTAAGGACCTACACTCTTACATTGACCTTCTCTGTTACTTTCTAGAGTCTAGGACCTAGAAGCTTTAGGAGGTGGGATGACTCATGGTGTTCTTCTAAAGGCCACTTCCCTAGTTGTAGGCATTTCCCTATTTGTGTTGTGTTAAAAGTATGAAATGTTTTAAGTAGGAGAGGAAGAAGGGCGTGTCTGTTAGGCTGACTGTGACTGTGTGACCTTGGGCCAATGGTTTAGTTTCCCTGGTTTTCAGATTTTCATCTTGAAAGTAATAGCAATAAAAAGATGTTTCTGTGTAAACTACCTTCACAGTTCCTTCTGGTATTTTTACACATTTTAATAAATCCACAGAGCTGCAGTTTTTTGAAACATTGCTATTCTTCCCATGGCAAGTGAGAACTTTGAGTTTCTACTTGGTGTTGGGATTTGGGAGGGAATCTTTTTTCCAACTTAAAATGTTAAAAGACAGTCATTTATCATTGAGTTAAGACAGAGCTACGTGTCACCTTCTGCATATTAGTGTCTTTGCTAGAAACTAAAATACTTTCAAAATTGCATAAGCAAAAATTGGGACCTCACTGGAAGGATACAGAAGAATCTCAGAGGACCAGAGTGTGGATGTGGGCTTTGGTTTCTATTCAGAGCAAGTGGAAAGATCTGATTCATGCTATGCCTCTTCTAGGCTCTGAGAATTCTTTTCTGCCCTTTGTCCAGGTGGTCTTCGTTTCCCTTTCCTTCAAAGACTGGTTTTCCCTATTCTGTGAGTGGCCTCCAGCCCAGCTTTGTATGACCTCTCTGAAAGATGAAGCACAGAGACAGGAGGGAGATAGCTCAGCTGTGCAAGACAACTCCTGGGTAATGCTCCTGTGACCCATGAACATACCTACCTGGCATAGGCTAGATGGCTGCTTATGCGGTAGTGGGACAGTTGTACTAATACCAAGCACAGCGATAAAATGTGCACTTAGTGCTGCGAGCCACAAGCCTCAGGATCTCTTCCAATGGTGAAGCTTAGCTGGAACAGATCCTGACAACCAGCTGAAGGGAGGTGGGGAAGGCTCCAGGCAGACACTGCACCATAACTAGCATGAGGGTGGACGATTTCCAGATGAGTTTGACAGTGGCCACTCAGGGCTGAGCCATAGGGAGGGAGCTTGGTGGTAGAGAAGCTGAAGGCAGTGTCAGGAGAACTCTTGCCTTTGGCAACAGTTGTGGCTGCCTTTGACTTAGATTCAAATGAAAAAGAAGTAATTGTGTGTCAGGAAGAACATGATATTCAAACGCAGAGATTCAAAATATTCAAGACTTTTCATATGGATGTTAACATTTTTTAGAAAAACATAGCAAGTGTTCTGAGATTTAAAAAATTATATTCAAATCCAGCATGTTTGTAGAGGCTTGCTATTAATAATCTCCAGTGAGTTTTCTGTATCTTGAAAGAAGCTTAATATTTAAGAATGGTATGGGGCGCCTTTGTGGTATGATTGATTTTCTGTCCCACCGGATGGAGAAACCGTGCTATCGCTCATACTTAGTAATTGATTTAAGGTTTGAAAACTTTAATTTTCTTCCAAAGAACATGAAGATTAATGGAAACCTTCCTATAATCATTTCTGAACACCTACACCTGGATGCCTTTGGCTGAGGGAGTATTGACCCCTGAAGTCTATGACCTTGGCTCCAAGAGACATTTGTCTCTTCAACAAAATGAATGCGCAGCAATGATTTCTTTATTTCCTGGTCATATACATATATTAAAGACACATAGCCCAGTTTCCAAATCTATCCTTTCCTATCTTGATAATTTTAAGAGTGAAATAGCAGCTTATTTATATCGATAAAGATGCATCTGAATTCCTTCGAATGGGGGAAATCAACAGGGCATGCATTTCATTGGTAGTTCTGCTGGTAAGAACTAGAACAAGGACTATTTATTAAGCACACACTCACCTGCATCCTCTGTGTCAGCCTTGTATACCTGACTGATCTGTAATGCTCAGCTAATTGCATGGTATGAGATTTAACTCCTGCCTGTTGCATCCAGGCAGCTGACAAACTTTGTGCTAGATTAAGTGATTGCTTGTTTTCCTGGCTAAGAAAGTCAACAGATGTGAGAGAAGTATATTTTTCTGGCTTGCTCCTTAGGACGCTCTGAAGGTTAGTATCTATGTTTTAAGTGCTGTGTAAGGCACAGAACAGCATCAGTTTGCAGCTATTGTGCATCAAGAATTCACTTTGCTCAAGATGACATGGCAATGTCTCTGGCACCATGTCTCGTAGAATCAAGGATTGTATGGGAAGAAACAGGGCATAAAATCTTCAGATAAGGAAATTGCGTAATGATCAAAGGGCTATCCTGATGTATAAAAGTGATACTTGAATTTCTTTTCAATCATCTTCCTTTCGTCACGGTGGAGCAGTATTGCTTGCTATTTAGCATATGGCCAGCCTCTGAGTCAGAAGCATGTGGTTCAAGCATCAGCTTTATCAATAAGAAGATGTACTACTCCCAACAATGAGACCACTAGAACACAGCTGTCTGGAGCAGCGCTGCTTAAGTTTTAAATGGAATGACATACATAAATATATTATGTCATTATTATTGTTGCAATAATTTTAGGGTTGACTAGATTTTATGGAATTGGAGATAAGGTCTCAGATAAACTTAATGTCTAGTGAATGTGTGACATTATCTTTCAATGTCTTAAGCATTTTGGGTTAATGTTTCATCCCTCAATCACTGTTGAGAAGGAAGATGCTAAAGAGTGTTTGCTTTAAGCCAGAAAGGTAATCCTTTTAGCTATCTCTCTCCTCTCCCCAAAGCAGGTGACTGGCCACACTTGCCATAGGAAGGCAGAGCTCAGAGAGGTTGTGTAATTTGCTTAGCACCACAGACTGAGAAAAGAGGAGGCCTAGTATTTGAATTTAGACCCTGATTTTACTATGTTGTTGGCCCTATGTCTGTGTGATTGAGCCCTCTACAGCTGGGATGTTCAGTGGCTGTGATGGTCAGTCCTCATCACCAAGCTGATGGGGCTTAGAATCACCATGGAAGCACAACTCTTGAGTGTCCAAGGGGGGGTTCCAGAAAAGTTTCCAAAAAACAGAAGAAGGAAGACTCACTCTGCATGTGGGTAGCACTATCAATATTGGTTGGATGGTATAAAAAGAAGAAAGCAGGCTGAGCACCTGCGTTCATCTCTCTCTGCTTCATGACTGTGGCTGCCAGTGACCAGCCACCTCCTGTTGTGCTGCCGTGCTTCACCACAGTGATGCTTGGTCTCTGTCAAACTGTGGGACCAAAGAAGCGCTTCCTTCCTCAAGTGCTTTGTTATAGCAATAAGAAAAGAGCCTAGCAAAGCAGCCAGCATTGTCGGTCTATTTTCCTCCTTATTCGCTGGGTCTTGAGTGGATTTGGCCTCTATCTGACACATGTGAGACAGATGTTTGCTGTGGTCTCACCCACATAACCATTGTGCTGGAGAACAATGAGAGTCCACCGTGCAGGACCTTGGGCTTTGCAATTTCAAGAAGTTCCATTAAACCCAGGAGCAAAAATGGGAGTGCCACCACTCTACCTTTTCTTTATGTGTTTTCGAGACTGTTAGCTCACTGATGAAATTAAACCTGGGTCCTGATAGCTTATGGATTTTTTTTGGTTAGGTCATTCTGTTCCTCTGGGGGGTGGGGAGAGGATATGTTCCGTATTTGTGAAGAGTGGATCTTTCTCAAGGCTATAATTACTTTACAGGCTTTTGGCCAGGATTTTAATGCATGTCTGCACAAGCGTTCAGTGCGGGTGAAGTGATGTTTTACTGCAGAGGTTATGGTGGTGAACTGATGTGTCATAAGCTTTCTTAAAAAGCAAGGCAGCTAATTGAAGTGAGAGGAAAGGGTCAATGTGGCATGGCATGCTTCCTGTTTGAAATGAATTATTCCCAAATCCCATTTTTATATTTATATGTTCCTTTCAAATTCTTTACCCTAGAACACGCTGTTCCTTTCAACCATATCTTAAAATCGTTCTTCCATCAGCCAAATTGCCCATTAAAAAAAGGAAAGGAGCATATATAAATAACTCAAATATTCCTCCTGCCTGGAAGAAAGACTTTAGACACTGGCAATTCCTCTTCCTGTCCCTGCAGGAAAGCGGTGTGGCTGTCCGTCTCTGTGAACTGCACACCGCAGCAGCCTCTCCCGCAGGGAACCGACAGCGCTGCTCAGGTGGTGGCTTCCTCCGCTCAGACCTTGAAAAGCATAGCTGTCACTTCTGTTCCATCCTGCTGTGCATGCTCTCCCTGACTCACTGCGGGCCAGGACTGAAAAAGGTACATATACCAGGAAGCAAAGACCATGAGAGGCTTCTTCCTTCTTTCTAGTCCTTCTCTTTATTCGTTGTTTATCTTGGAATGAGATCTCACAATGTAGCAGAAGCTGGCCTTACACTTGCAGGAATCTTCCTGCCGTAGCTTCTGAGTGTGAGGATTCCAGGTGTGCATCACCATGCTGGGCTTGCAGTTCTTCTCCTATGTCTACAAGCTCTTTCTTGCTACCTTTTCCTAGTCTTTTGCTTTACATGTCATATATGTATATATATATATATATATATATATATATATATATATATATATATATATATGTAAAGTATATATATATATATACAGAAACTGCTGTTTCTCAAGTTTGTCTCTACCTCCCCACCTTCCTGTACTCTGTGAGATAAATATATTTATACCACAATATGATGGCTCATCTTCACTGTCAAGTTGGATATCTCCTGGGAGACACACTTTGGGTGTGTCTGTGATAGTGTTTCCAGGGATGCTTGACTGAAGAGGAAAGACCTGCCCTGAATGTGGGTGGGTACCATCCTGTGAGCTGGGGTCTGGGACTGAGTAAAAAGGATACAAACAAGAAAGTGAGCTAAGCACTAGCATTCGTCCCTGTGACCAGCCGACCTTGACCATCAACCAATCTTGACTTTTCTACCATGATGGACTCTAGCAGCAACCCATGAGCTGAGACAAACCCTCCCTTCAGTTGCTTTGGTTGGGCATCTTGTCACAGCGATGTGACAGTAAAATACTCAACATCTTTTTAAACATGTTCTCTTGTGAGAATTTTCTTAGCGTGGTTGACATTTTTGGGTAAATTTATTCACATTTAAAAACATTGTCAATTCACCGTAGATAATTATAATTTTTAGGTGATCTTATATTAATGGAAGCCCATGAACCTTCATGCTATTTACTGCATCTCATTGACTTGTAGTTATTTAGAGAGTTCTAGTTCTTAGTTTTTCTTCTTCTCGTTTTTAACATTAAATTCATTGTTAGCTTGGATCTATATTGTGAAGACGTTCTTTAAATGTTAGTGTTTCTACCAAACCACCGGAACCTTTTCTAAATATCTTCAAAACAAGTGTCAGTGTTGGTCACAAACCTTTCCTTCAGGAGAAGGCTCCTCAATCCCCTTTAGTTCAAAATTTCCAAATCTTTGAACGTACACTTACATTTCTAGCTGTATCCCATTCGTGTAGCTTTGCTTATCAATTGTACTGATTATTCTTTTATAAGTTCCCTTTGGGTGCTTTTTCTTCTTCTTTTCTCTCCAGTTTTATGAGCTGGGCAGTATCCCTTGTCTTAGGATTGGAAAGGGTGGAAACTGCTCTTCTGATCACACTGGCGTGGGATCACCCTGCCGGTGGTGCCCTCGGCACACAGCTCGCTTTGGGAGACATGCACCCAAGCTGGCCGTGAGTTAGATCTCCTTCACTAACAGCACGTTTTGTGGCAGGATGTTTATGAAGCTTGAATATTTCTGTCAGTTGAATCACAAATATTTATTCAACACCTACTAATTAGATACAATATTGAATTTCAATGAAAAAAACATCCTAGGGTACTTGAGAAATAATCAACAGAGTGCTAACTGGAAATGGAAGCAGCAAGACACACACAAGCACGCACCCCCAAACCTCCATACCCCCACACCCCCACAGTCACGCACACATGTTGAGTGTTTGGGTGTGCATTGTCTTACAGCCAGATTCCATACTTGGCAATTCATCTACTGCCCACCATGTGTTTTATAAACTTTGGATTGGTATTTGTAGAGTTTTCAGGTTAAGCTTGTACAGAACAGAGAAAACATTGAGTTACTTGATCCAAATGTTTCCAGAGGAGGTTGGACATGGCTATTGTCTGCTTTATTTGTATATGTGTATATATATACATATATACATATATATATGTATGTAATTTATGTGGAGACAGATTTACTGTGTAGCCCAAGGTGGCCTTGAGTTTATTATAATTTTCCTGCTTCAGCCCCCTTGCTGCTGGGATTATAGACATACCTGTCTGAGTCACTCTACCTTCTTGTTCCAACTCTCCCACTTAGTCCATTTTTGCGCTCTCTCTCTAGCTCTCTTTCTCTCTCTCTCTCTGTTGTGATTTAGTGCCATTTCTATGTAGTTTTTTTTAACTTTTAAAAGTTTTTGTTTTAATTTTTGATATTTTACTGTCTACAGTGGATTATAAGCCTCGGGCTAAGTTCCCTCTGGTTTTCTTAGACCTAAGGCTGTATTGAGCTCCTGGGGAAATCCGTGCTTAGAGAGTCATCATTAGGGATATTCACGAGTCAACGATGCAGTCCATGGTCTCACCCTATAGGAAGAAGAAATTCACTGTTCCAAACATGAAACCACCAGAAAAGTATAGAAATAGCATCTGTAGGTTTTGATGAGGAAAATATTTAAAATCTAGCTGACTTTGTGAATACTGAGATAGCGATGAACGAAAGCATCCTGGGTAACATGGCTTCAAGGACGAAAGCAAAGGAACTCAGTGCCTCGCCCCTGGGCCAGCACTGACTGACACGCGCAGCCCCCAGAGTTGTGCCACATGATGTGTGTGACCCTGGCAGGCACGGAAGGCTCTGCAAATCAGAAGTCTGTAGAAAATTTCCAAAAGCACCTGACGAGGGTGAGAAGATGTGCTTCATGGAGGAGCAGCTTTTCAGCATATGTGAGACTGGCCTGCGTGGGGATACCCCGGAGTCAAATGGCCTCAAAGGTCCCTGGCTTCAAGTCATTCTGCGTCTGTGCAACTGATTATTTGCACCAAGCCTATGCTCAGTTAGATACAGAAACGTATCTGAAACAAGATCATGAGCTGATCAGTTGATGAAAGCGCTGGGATCCGGGAACCGCCGGAGCTTAGCCTCTGTCTGCGGAGGGGCAGTGACTCTGTGTTCACTAAACCAGTGTGTGTGTGGTGGCTTTAAAAACCCGACTACAGCATGTAGCCAGAGTCAATTTGGTTTTTTAAAATATTTATTTTTATTATTTTAAAATCACGTGTATGTTTGTGTGCTGGTGTATGCCTCAGCGTGCCTCTGCGGCGACATCTCATGTGGCTGTGATTTGCATTCCCTCAAGGACCAACGAAACTGAGTACCTTCTCAAATACTTAACAGGCAAGAGATATGTCCATTATAGCTGAGTGTTACGGCACGTAACTGCGATCTCAGCTCCAGGGAGGCTGAAGCAGGAGGATCACAAATTTGAGACCATCCTGGATTCTACTTCAAAATCCAATAGAGACAAAAACACATTTTTAACTCGGCCTAAGTAAGCTAATGCTGTGACATGAGCCAAGTACACTTGAGAAGCCAAGCTCACATAAACAGACCCACCAAATTATGTTCTGACAACGTTAACCCAGAATCGAAAGAACCCTGGGGGTCTCAGGTAATCCTCACGATCACAGTGTGGCTTGAAGGGTTGTAATGAAACCATTAGGCGCCTCTTGGCAGAAGGATCTGATTGCTAGAAACAGCTATTATAACAATTTCAGTGGCAGACAGCAGAATAAGAGGAAATAGAAATGCAAATTACTACTCAAATCAAAACAACATAAATTTAAATAAAAATCATAAAAATGCCGATAAGGACAGTCCATCACAAATGTCGTGGAGTGTGTCACAGTTGAAAAGATTGATTATTCAGTTCCTTCTGAATTCAGCTGCTGATGGTTTGGATCTGAAATGTTCTGCAAAGCATAGGTGTTGAAGGCGTGGTCTGGGGTCTTCAGTGCGCCTGGGAGGCAGTGGAACCTGTAGGAGGAAGTGCAGTCATTTGAGTGAGTCCTTGAAGTGGGTATCAGGACTCTGGGACTTCCTTCTGTCTTACTATTTCCTGGCTGCTAGGATATAGATAGGTTTCCTCTGTTCCTCACATCTGACATGGTGTGATGCTTTCCCACAAGCCCAGAAGCATCAGAACCATGCCACTATGGACTGGAACCTCTGATACCAGGAGCAAAAATACTTTTCTTCCTTCAAGTTTGTCTCACACTTTGTCCCCTTGGTGGAAAGTTAATACATGGTTTGAAGTATTTTTCTTAATTTGTAGAGCTCTCAAAGTAATTTACGATTTTCTTACTTATGGAGGCAGGGGGACCCATCCAATGACTGACACAGCACCATGGAAGGATTTGGAAACTGTGGGAGAAACGTAAAATGACCTGGTATCGTGATACAGCAGAGGGGTTCATCGAGAGGATGCACGCGCTAGGCCTTAGCACCACATTCAGGGTCAGATTATTCTTTTTCAGGTCTGCATGTGACATGCTGGGATCACATGAGACTCAGACCTGTCAACTCTTCTTGAGGTCTGCATGTGACCTGGCCTTCTCAGAGGGAGGGACTTAGCATGACACTGCAGAATATACACATTGTCTTCATGGGACCCTTGCTTCCTAAAGCTCAGGAGATATCCAGAAGAGTAAAATGTCCCAGTGCTACCCTGGTCACAAGAGGTGAGTCTTGGTTTGAACAGATAGCCCTGGCTGTTCAGGGAGACAGCAGCTGATGCAAGATGTGCATCCAGACCTGTCATGTACTTAAGGGGGAATCTGGCTTATTAAGAGATGCTATTTTCCCCAGTCTGGTGCTGGACAGAAGTTTTCAAAGAGACGTCAGTGAAGGTTGGGGTACACTGGTGTCCTGTGGGAACTGCTGTAGAAGGGTAGATCTGTGTCCTCAGGAGGGAATAAATGGGATGTTCCCTGAGGGAAGCAATGGAGCAGAAGTGGGTGGAGGAAGGTGTAGGGGACAGGAAGATGACAGTTAGCCCAGGCTCTGAGAAAAAGACCACTAGGTATGAAGGTTTGAATAGAGAAGTCTCCCCCATGCAGCTCAGGTGGGAGTGGGGTGCACCGCTAACCTGACTGTGGATTCTACCAGGCCGCAGCTAGGAGAGAGGAGGCAGAAGGTGTGAGAAGACAGGAATGTCACTAAGCTGTGTTCGCTCTTCTGGAAGGAAAAGTAACAGGAGCAGCATGGGCAGCGTGGGGCCGTATGGATAAAATGTAATATGTAAATACTTCCTGTGAAAAATATGGCTTGTCATTGAGTTATTCTCATGGCTTGAAGTCAGAAATGCCCTGGACCTGGGGACCAACACTGTGTCATGTGTGTGGTCACCCTGTCAGGATTCTGAGGTGGTGGGGATGAATTGGGTGAAGCAGAATCTTGGGGTCACCCTTCCCATGTGTGACTTGGCGAATCATGGAACCTTTCTAAACTTCGATTTTCTCATGTATAAAATGGGAACAATAACAGGGTCTCCCTCGTGGATTGTCGTGATGGTTAAAGTAGCCACTCTGTGTTCTGTTGTTATGTAAACTTTATGTTGTGTGTGCTGTGACTAAACTGGATGCCATTGCTCGCCAAGGGGTGGACCTCTTAAAGCACAGCATGCCGACTATATGCCGAGTGTCAGTTCTCATCCTCCTGGACAGAGTCTCACCATGTATTCCAGGCTGACCTTGAACTTGAACTCTCAAGTATAGAGCCTGCAGCTGTGTACCCCTATCCTGTTTGCCCAGGCTCCGGTATTTATCTGCCTTTGCTGTCACTTGAGCCTCACAGTTGAAGCAAGTTCCATTTATGATTTACGCTTTTCATATGTAAGAAGAATAAAATATGAGGAAGTAACACATCAGGAATGACAAATATAGCCACTTCCTGAAACCAGGGCCTTCTCTACCTGTGCTCATGTTCACAGTCCCGTGAAGTCCAGCACTTGTACGAGTGGACACTGAAGAGTTTCTGGGAACCTCTGGCTGAGGACTGACATGGGAGGGTTGGTTCTGGGGCCCTCAGCTGTCTTGAATGCCGTCGCTGAGGGAGAAGCCTGTTCAGACTATGCTTCACCCTAGCCAAACTGTGCTGAAAAAGGTGTCAAGGGATGGGGGGAGGGAGCCTTCCCTGATAAGATTATGGGTGCTTTTCCAGAGTGATGAGTGATTCATCTTGTCACTCCACAGCAAGACCGTGCAGGAAGACCCTGACCCCTCTGTAGGGTTGAAAATGAGAACATATGGATTTGATCTGCCGTGAAAGAAGCCTCCTACCAGACACATCAGGAATTCTCTCAGGCGGTTGCTGCTGTCATCTCTGGCAGAGGAGAGAGTAACACTGGCAGGTAGCAGAGCTAGAACTGGAAAGGACAGCTGCCTGGCCTCAGAGTGTGTGACGTTGGTACCTCCTCCTGGTTCTGTCTTTCTTGGGCAGCTGTGGACAGGGAGCCTCTGGTTACTGTCCCTTCTCATCTCCTGCCGCGTGAAGGCAGTTTGTTCTCACATGTCTTCCTCTTACTGCCCAGAATGCTCCTATGCATTCTGGTTGGCGCAGTGTTCATCCATCTCTACTCTTCCTCTCATAGTTTTGTTTGACATGAAGGAATCCATTTGCTGTTGTTTCTCAGACTACCCCCATGACTCATGGCAACTTACTTGACAGCCCACATCAGCTGCAGTTTGCTTATTCATCAGTATAATTTAGAAATTTGAATTCTTACGTCATCAAGACACTGGGTTCTATTTCTTCTTCTTTTTTTTTTTCAACTCACAGCAGTCCTTATTCTGCACATTGTTAAACTTGATAAACACTAATTAATTGGCTAATTTCATAGAAGAATTACTCATCAAGAAAGTTCATCTTAGAACCTGAAATAACACATTGGTAAATAATTTCATGCTTATTGTTAAGTTATAGCCCAAACCATAGCTTGACAATGGTAAAATACAAGGTCTTCATTCTCCAGATATTTTCAGTTGAAAGAAGGTGAATGAATGTAGGCTTCATGGTCAAGGGAAAAGCTATAAAAGACAAAACAAGGGGAGGAATGTTCCAGAGCCATGTTGGAAATGAGCCTGTTTGGAAAGCATAGGTCAGCTGTGTGCTTGCTTAAGATCCCGTATGCACAGCCAAGGAAACAGAAAATCCTATGCCATGCGCTGATCATCATTCTGTTTCTCTTTTTAATAGTCTTGTAATAAGTGAAACTTCTATACAAATCATGTTACTTCAATACCTGACTTCAAGTAAATGAAAATACTTTAGCTGTAAAATTGGTATTAGATTAGAGAGTTTTATTGTCTTTTCTTCTAGTAATTGAAGCACAAGCAACAAACGTTCTGTGCAGGCGTGTGGGTTTAAATAGTTCCCTAGTTTCAGGGTTTTTTTTTTTTTTTTTTTAATTTTAAGAACTTAATTTTTTTCCTTGATGCTTATTGTCGTGTTTAAGTACGCACGCCCTTCCTGTGTACGTTTATATGTGAGAGTGTGTTGGCCAATCTACCTTTCCTGTGACAAAGACTTAGGATAGTTAAGGTTAAAGAGAAAAAGATTTATTTTGGCTTATGTCATTTAAGCCTGTGGGAAGGCAGGCTATCATGATGGAAGCCTGTGTAAAGAAGAACCATCTTCCTCATGGGATGGAAGCAAGAGAGAAAGGAAGAGGAAGAGACCAGGGTGTCATGACTCCTATAGGGATGTGCCTTAGGTGACGTAGGGCCCCCCATCAGGCTCTACCTCCCAATAATGCTAACCTAGAAATCAAGCTGTGAACACATGGACCTTTGCGGAAACTTATTATGCAAATCAGAGACCAGATGACTTGTGTTCATGAATGTAACTTCAGCTCCAGGAGATCACGCACCCTCTTCTGTGGTACCTGCACACCTCTCTCTCTCCCTCTCTCCCTCCCTCCCTCTCATTCACTCATACACACACACACACACACACACACACACACACACACACATTAAAATCTTAAAGGAAGAGTTTTTCTTGGTTTATGGTTTGGGGTACAATCCCTCATGGCAGGGAGGCATGGTAGCAGGAGCCTAAAGCAACTGGCCACATGGCATCTATGGTTAGGGGGTGGAGAATAATGGATGCTGGTGTTCAGCCCACATTCTCCTTTTATTCACTCTAGGACCCCAGTTTGTGCAACAGTGCTACCTGCATTCAGGGTAGGTCTTCAAAACCTACATTAATCACATCTAGAAAACCCCTCACATGCCCAAAGTTTAGTCTCCTATGCTATTTTAGATCAAACTGACAATTAGTGTCAATCACCACAGAACGATGAACGTATTGTCCATTCAAGTGAGTGCCAAGTGCTGGGCTTGGGGCAGGATACACACCCACAAAGTCAAGATAATTTAAAAAAGCATTGTCAACTAGAATCATGTCTTGCACAGAACACATATAACCAGATGGAGACACAGCAGGTGAGTCACATCCATAATAGGAGAAAAAAGGTTCTGAAAGTACAATAACTGGGGGGAATTTGCTCCCAGGAGTGTACATATGTCCCCCTGCCCTGGGTTAGGGTGTTGGCCCCCAGGCAGGTGACAGAGGAATTGTGTTCTCATCCTTGGCTTGAGAATGGAGAACAGTAACTGACAAAGAAGAAAAGAGCCTTGGAGAACCGTCCCCTTGATATGTGCAGGAAGCGTCATGGCGTGAATTGTGATGATTCAAACCGTGGGTCAAAAGGAATCCTTTCCTTCTTACGCTGCTTTTTGTCAGGCAGGTATTTGGTCACAGCCATGAGAAAAGCGAGAAGTACCCATTGAAAAGGAAGTGCTAGTTAGAGGACCGGCGTGTGTGGTTGGGTGCGGAGTGCAGACTTGGAGATGAACAGCAGAGAGGAGCAGGGAAGAAGACACCTAAGAGGTCCAGATAAGGTGTCCATCTTCCAGGGAGATAGGATAACAACAGATGCGGGTATCCTGGCTCCCATGGATAACGTGGTATGCCGCCGCGCTCGGAAGATAGACAAATGCTAACTCGGAGCCGGAGCCAGAGGGATTTATCGGAAGCATTCCTGAGTTTTGAAGAAAGTGTTTTCCTGATGAGAAAATTAGGTCCTGACAGCGCTGTTTGGAATGAGCAATTTCACAGAATAGCAGCTTCAGACAATGTTGATGGGTCCCGCTCTGACAGAGCAGGTAAACAACCACAGCGGCTCTGTAATCACGTAAGGGTGATTACAAGAACGTCCTCACAACAGCCAAACAGCCCCAGGCCCTTCTCTCCTGTTGGAGGAGAGTGACAGCTCCGTGTTCAAAGGTTGCAGATTCAGCCTTGTTCCATTTTAAGATGCTCAGCTGTAGCATCACCCAGTCCTGTAAGAAGAACTTCCTTCCCACCCACATTTACCCAACCCTGACTCCAACCCTGGAAGCAGACCATTCAAAATTGAACACAGGTGCCCCGGGTTCCCCTGTGTAAGTCCTCCTGTAGTGAGTGGTGAATGCTCCTGGTGGGTTTCAGGTGTCAGCTAGGGGTACCAGGCTGATGAAGCGAGCTTGAAAACAACTGGGGGAATCTGAGTATGCTTGCAAATAGTTCAGTAATTGGGGTTAAGTGTATTTAAATACTGTAAACGTATCTCCAGCATGTAACTAAAAAGTGATTTTTACTTTTCAAGCTTGTATAACTAATTAAGAAAAAGAAAAACATAAAAATAAAAATTATATTATGAAAGAATCCCAAAAATTAACCACATGTAAAAGTTAAAATAGCTTTGTCTCAATTTTTTTGTCTGCAAAGTTAAAACTGGTTTGTAGATGCGTATTTCTAAGTTTTGTGGGTTAGATGGAATTGTGGCTTGGTAAATATGTGTTTATGAGAAGTGTGTGTGTCTTAAATACTCTTAATTGACCTACGGGGTAATTGACAGCCTCTTGGCACTGTGATGAACTATGAGACTTGAGGAAAGCAGAGTCATGGCAGTGGGGGCTTTTATACAGAGCTAAAGAATTCTCTTTGTTCTTTAAAGCTGCAGGGGAGTCACTTAACCAAGTCTCAAAAGCTGGGTATAATTAAATTCACAATTTAAACAGACATAGATCTATGATAAAGTTTATTGTTGGCATTTTACTTTTTAAGTTCCCTTTCCCTGTAAGACACCACAACTAAACATCACATTGAGACAATAGTTGCTAAAACTTACAGAGAATTCACTTTATGCAAGCTATTGGGGCAAGCATTATACGTGATTTGTTTCATTCCTCGGGGACCTGATGAGCTTGGTGTTTTGAAGGTTTTGTAGAAGGGTTTGAGACTTTAGAGAATTTTCTCAGGGTCACCCTACTAGGAAGTGGAAGAGCCTTGTCAGACCCAGAACAGCTTATCTCTGAGAATTGGTGTTGCTGGGTTGGAAGAATTGTACCGGGTGTGGGGCGGAGCTTTGCGGGCCTTCTGGGATGTGTGCATCTTCGAAGCATGGTGTTGACAACAGCAGTTCAAGTATCTTTGTCAGGTAGCCACATAGTGACTACCAGCTTCGGAAGTGCACTGAGGATGGACTCCTCCCTGATGAAATCTGCTTCTGGCCTTGGGTGGACATGGCATTCTGGTCTGCTCTAGAGATGAGAACCGTGCATCCTATTATCTCCTCTCTTAAGAGTTAATCCAGCTGGGCCTGTCAATCACCTAGCCACGAGTCCCTTCCCAGGGAAGCTGATTTACTTAAAGCCATGCTAAGAAGAGGGGAGGAATAATTATCTCCTTAATGAGATAATGTACTTATCCTTCCCAGAAACCCCTCCCTTCCTGAGCTTCCATCTTGTAAAACTGTGGCCTGAATGATTTCTTGAGTTAACCAGAAAAGCATAACTTTTGCTTTTCTTTCTTTTAATCTCCTTTTCTTCCTGATACTGGACAAAGCTTGAGCATGCTTTCCCTGACTCTCTGGGGTTTCTCACTCTTTTTCTCTGAAGCTCCCCCCCTTCTGTCATGCAGCTGCTTATCTACCTTGTGATTGCTTTCTGATCCCCATTACTGAGCCTGCCTGCTTTCTTAAAGGGACGGCTCTGTCTCTTCCTCTTTATCTCCTTGGCCACTGCCAAGACTTAGTTTGTCTACCCTGGGGTTTGTCTTTGAAACACTAATAAAATTGTTCTTGAGACTCCTACTATCTCTGTTTTAAAATTCTTTTCTGAATGAGACTACTCCCCCAAAGGAACTCCAATTTCTCCTATAACATATGCACCCAATTTGGGGGTCTCCAAAAGTTTTTAGGAACATCCTAAGATGGTCTCAGAGTCTGCTTTTCTACCGACTGTGGCTGCACTGCTCTGTGTGAAGGAAACAAGGGCCCAGGGCTACAGAAGGGAAGTCAGTCCAGGCTCAGAGGAGGAAACCCGGTGCCCAGAGTGCCCAGTTTGTAGCGGCACTGCTTTGATGCCAGTCGTGAGCAGCGGACAGTGTTTAGGACCCATCCGGACCCGAGAGTGCTGCGCTCTCCACGCCTCACCTCTGTGCTGTGCCTGTTGCAGTTTTTCCTGGTCAGGACAGACCAGCAGGTTCCAGGAGGGAGCCTCCTCATTCCCACACACTGGGCTCAGATACCCACTCTGGAACCTGAGACCGACAGGGTCACCGGGCTACCACTGCTTCGTTTTGGGTCCCAGGCATTTCTGGCATCTGGCCTTGTTCCATTTGTCCCTTGGTTCTTAAGCCCTATCACAACTGAGTAGGTCACTGGGGCTAGAAGCAGAGTCTGATGTTCATGGTGGCATTCGGCACCATTTACTTTATGACTTGGAATTTCAACCCCCAACCCTAATACTGTTATGAGGATCCTGCTAGCATCTTAACAAAGCACCCTCCTCTCTCATAAAGGGCTCCTACAATTAGATTAACAAAGCCATGCCATGTGGCTAGTCAGTTCTGAAAACTCCTAATTCTCACATTGCTCTGTTAATAGTCGTGGGGTTCTGTAAATAGAAAATGACAAATCCTCTTATGACTAAGCCTCCCAAAGCATCATTTTGATGGTACCCCAAACCACTAATCATTTAAAGCTCTGTTTCTGCAACCCATGGGTTTGTATCTACCATGCAAATCTCAGGTTTTTGTGTGCTGATCAGTCTAGGTGGGCAATGTGGGCCTCTCCACTCCAGTTCCCTTTTTGTTTTGATCATGCCTGGTATAAATAAGTTATGAATCACATTCCTGCAGCTGCTCAGCTCCCATAGCATGACATTTTTTGAAGTTTAATTGAATTTGACAGCATTGCAGTGTTACACCCCTGCCGGCCCAGCAGAGCCTCCTGGAAGACTGTGGAGAAGGTGTCTTGTCCTGTACTATGTCTATGAATGGCATTAGCTCTTGACATTACTCAAGGCTAGTTGTGAGTCACGAGGATATTTGGACATGGCAATCTTTTAGTTTCCAAGTAGAAATAACCGGGCTCCTAGTTTCACCATGATTTCTGTTAGGACTCTGGGTGCCCTGGCTTCCTCTCTGTTCCTGTCCTGAGTTAGGGGTACTAATTGCGAATTGTTGATGCTCCATGATGATCCTAGTGGAGGTTAAGGTTAGTGTATTGGGTGCTTGACCTGGAATGCCACTTTTAGGATTGTTAAGGATTTGAGGTACAGAGTACCAAAAATAGTTACAAAGCAGGGGTGCTAAAGGGATAATGACTGAAAACAAAACAAGCAAACGAAACCTTGAGGGAAATGCAGTTAGTCTGTTTCTCTGTCCACATGTCTATCTTGGCTAGGTAATCTGAAGACCAGGAAGTGTTGTGGGATATTTTACTCTTGTGTGCTGTTTTGGTTTTGATGCCTTGTAGCTGGGAAGCCAGATGCTTTGCAGCAGTACAGGCCTTGCTTCCTACATGGTCACACCCTTGTGCTAGCCTTGAGATCTCAACAGATAGACAGTTGAAGGTGACCAGTCCCGAGCAGGTCACCAGAAGATCATGAGCAAAGACTCTGATCACCCCCAGCCTAGTATCATTGTGTTTTAATAAAGGCCTGAAAGATAGAGGGTGTGGGTGAAAAGTTTAAAGGGTCTAAGGCAGAAGCAGGTGAGAGAGTTTTTGGGGAGGATTGGGGAAGAAAGGTGAAGACACTGCCTAGCCACCTAGGTATAGAATTCCCTGAGATTTGATATGGTTTGTGATTAATAAAGAGCATTGGGAAATTCAACGCTGGGCTCATATTAAGCGATCGAAAGATACATTAACAAGGAAGAGGTGGAAGAAGGCTGTTGAGAATCCAGGAAGCATGTCTTCCGATTTTCTTAGCTGGAAAGATGATGAGATCTTTGTAACCCACAAAACCATTATTATATTTAAATGTCCTATGTGACCCCAATGAAACTTTTTATTAATTGCTTTAACAGGCAGAAACAAGAGGATAAATCTGGGTGACTTCACAAGATAGGTTGTTTCTCCTCTCTCAGCCTACCTGTCTACTGCTCCACCCAGCCTCCTTGGCAGTTCTAGGCATGTTGACTTGAGTGGTGTTTCCTGATACCACACGATGTGCTCTTCTGTAGTAGAGTTAGGTGAGACAAAGCACAGTGTTTGGGCCTCCTCTTCCTTTGGACCAGCATTTGACAGCTTGGTCAGACTGTGGCATTCTGAGTTGGGGCTGGGAGGCCTTGGTTCTTGTACATGATGTGGAGGTTAGTGGGGTTTGGGTCTTGCTGCTGGACAGCCTGGTATTTGCCTTCAGATCTCTTTCTTGGATATACAATTTGCATATTTAAATACACGAATGAATGCATTTTGAATTTGAATATTTGTTTAAAAAACTTGGGCCCATATATTTTGCCTGTTGTCTTGGTATACTCTAGAGAACTTTGAGATGTTAAGCATGGGTGACAGAATGTACTGCCATAATTATTTTTGTTGTTATAAAAGAAATCAGATCAATCTATGTTTAAAATATTTATCTTATTCTTAATTATGCATATACCAATGTCAGGTTTGCCGGTGCAATTACAGGTGATTCTGAGTTGTTTGCAGTAGGTGCTGGAAGCCAAACTAAGGTCTTCTGCAAGAACAGTAGTTTAAGTAGTTTAAGAACAGGCTCTCTCTTAAGGACTGAGCTCTCTCTTCCAGACTATGCAACTATCTTTTAAACGACTTACAAAAGTCGGGCTGGGGATGTAGCTCGGTGGTAGGGTGCTTGCCTAGTATGTACAAGTTTGAGTCCTGGCACCAAAACAAAGCATGCACCTGCCTTTCACTGAAAACCAAAATGGTTAAGATTTGGAGGAAAGTCATTATTTTTTAGCACCCTGACATTTATCTCCATGTGGTGTTTTTATAAAATAACTACTCACCAGGAGTCCATAAGTTACATTTTTCATGCACAGAGATCTTACGATTTTAAAAAATTTATTCTTCTCTCATACAATACATTCCAACCCAGTTTCCCCTCCTTCCACCCTCCCTCTACCTCCTTTTTCCCCCAGACCCACTCCTCCTTGTCACCCTTCAGAAAAGAGCAGACTTCCCAGGGATAACAACTAAACACAGCATAACAAGATACAATAAGATTAGGTACAAACCCTCATATCAAGGCTGGATGAGGCAACTGGTAGGAGGAAAAGGGTCCCTGGAGCAGGCAAAAGAGTCAGAGACACCCTCTCTCCCATTGTTAGTAGTCTCACAGAAACGCCAAGCTAACAACCATAACATATATGCAGGAGACCTAGCACAGGCCCATGCAGGCTCTGTGATTGTGGCTTTAGTCTCTGTGAACTCCTATGAGCCCTGCTTAGTTGATTCTGTGGGTCATGTTCTGGTATCCTCGAACCCTTGGCCCCCACAGTCCTTCCTACTCCTCTTCCATAGGGTTCCCCGAACTCAGAGGGGAGGGACCTGATGGAGACAGAGATCTTACAATCTAACATGAGAACTAGGAAGAGCTACAGCTGGTTTGAGTTTTAGAGTCATTTCTAATAAACAGGCTTGCTAGCATTTGTATTTGACAACTGCTCAAGTTCCAGTTGTTTTAAGTATTGGATGTAGAGCATAAAGAAATTGGAAGAAAACCCTTGAAAAATTTTACAGGGTCTGGAATGGACTCGGTAAATTCTTCTGCAGTGTATTCCACCCAGTTCTTCTGCTACTTCCTCAGAAGTATCGTTTCCTTAAATTTATATCTAGTCTTCCTTTTTATTTATGATTTTAACATGTATGTTTGTGTCCCTAAGAGTGTTCTGTAAGTTTTGGATGCTTTGAAATTTAAATCAGGTGAAGCACCATTCTGTAGATACTTTTGAGTTGCCCTCTCTCTCACCTTTCTGCTTCTGATATTGTACGCAGTCTGGTTTGTCCCTAAGATTCCTTTCACTGGGCATTTTCATTCTAAGATCGCACATCACATGTACACTGTGTTACAATCATGGGCTAGACACCTGGTTTCCACTGCTCTGTTACAGGTAGTCTTACTGTGAACTTCTCTGTGCCTACTGATGGAAGTGTGCAAAGCTTTCTAGTTACTAGTCCTACAGCAGACATTTCTGGGTCATAGGCCAAGGGCACCATTAGAAGTACCAAGTGAACTTGATTTCTTTGCATCATGTGTACTTTCCAATACACCAGCTCAGTATTGTATCCATTTGATTGACCCATATGTTTGTTAATGCTCGGTATTGTCAGACTTCAAAATTCTGACCAATCTAGGGCATGGAATGGTGGTACACCACTGTGGGCGTGGTTGTTTTTCTGTGACTTCTAGAGATGTAGCATGTTTTCATGGTATGATGTTGCCACACAGGTTATATCTTCAGTGCAGTTCATGTTTTGATTCTTTTGATCATCTTTTTCTTATTAGTGGGGTGCTCATATCTATGGATGCTTCTCCTGGGCTGTTCCAGTCTACATACATATCCCTGGTTGTTACTATCTATGTGTATTTTATCTATGTATATTTGTATATTGCCCCTTTCTTTTTTAGGGGGGGAAATGGGAAAAATATTCAAAATTTATTTTTGGACAGACAGCATCACAAGTAAAACTGCAACATAGTTCATGCATTCGTTCACAGGGTGTGAGAAAGCCATAGCTGGTGTGTTCTCTGAAACAATAGCCACTTCATAGTGCAAACAGGTGAACAGGAAAACCAGTGAATTCTTTATTACTGGGTTTGCTTACAATCCCAGAAGGAAAGGCAAAAAGCAAAGCAACAAAGTTTTGGATCCTAAAATTCCGATGCAACAATTAAGAGGGTAAACTTTGGTTGACAGTATTCATCCATTTTGGTAACCCAAACTCTACCAAAGAGCTGGAAAAATAAGTCTCTTTCCTCATTTAACCATAAGAGCATTGTTACAACAGCTGCTAAAATTATTACACGTACACGAATGTAAAACAAAACAAAACATGGAACCAACCATGAAGGCATCTTGAACATCTGGCCCTTCTCACCAGTACATTGACCGCTGCTTTTGTGATGGATGTCCAGGGCTTTTGAAGTAACCATGAACATTCCAGGAATATCTCATCTTGGTGACTCCATGGGCCAGTTGCTTGCTCCAAGTTCAACCCCAAAAGACATGGTCTGGATTTTTACAAGGTGTTTTAAGATGACCTTTGCCCTGCCTTCTGTGAGTTCTGCATATTTTTACTCAGGGTTCCACATGCCAAAAAGTGGCCAATCTTGAGAATTCATTTGTGATTCAGAGTGATTTCTTCACAGTGCAATCTGTTTTTGGGTATGAGATACACACCCCATTTGGGTCTGTATTCATTTTGCACTGTGAGGTTTTGCTTCTTAGATGTGCCACATGCATTTGTTGTCCAGTCTTTTGATGAGTCATGGATGTAGGCAAAATAGTCTCCTCTTTCCTGAGCAGAAAAATATCAGACATGGTTAAAACCTAGTGCTGGTGAGATGGCTCAGTGGGTAAGGCTTATTGCCAAGTCTGATGACTTGAGAGCTATTCCTGGGACCCACACTGTAGGAGAGAAATGACTTCTGTAAATTGGCCTCTGACCTTCACACATACGCCACGGCGTGAATACACATGCGTCCTTATACACAGATAAATATATAAATAAATGTAAAAGAAAATCTAGTTTCTCATTAGAAAATTCAAATCCAGCAAAATTTCTGGGTATATGGGTTTGTGTGTATTCACGTGTATGTTTGTCCATGTGCAGGTGTGTGTGTGTGTGCATGTATGTGCATGTGTGTTCACGTGAAGGCCAGAGGGCAACTTGAGTGTCATTCCGTTAGAATGCCACCATCTTATTTTTGAAAAAGGGCCTTCCATTCGCTCTGAGTTTGCTCGTTAGGTTAGGCTGGCTTGTTAGCAAGCTCCAGAGATCTGCCTGCCTCCTCCCAAGAACTGGGGTTACAGGTGCATGCCACCACACTTTTCTATTTTATGTGGGTTTGGAACCCAAATCAGATTCTTGTGCTAGCAAAGCAAGTACTTTATTGATGGAACTATTTCCCCAGCCCTAAAAACCTTAATATTGTAACGTTAATTCTGTTTGTCAAGACTAATCAAATGCAAATGCTAATAAAGCAGTAGAACAGCGTTTGTACAGTGACACACTGTTTCTTTGATTTTTAAGCTGTTTCTTTGGTTTCATGAGCTCATATGAACACTGTTGTTCTTGCTTAGCAAAGGCAGATGGCATCCAGTGACTATTTAGTGCCAAGGCAGTTAGCATTTTACATGTGCGTCTCATTTGTTTCTTGCAATGACTGTATTAGGCAGTCAGTTCAGGCTGCCATAACAAAATACCATAGAATGGGTGGCTTGAGACACAGGGATATTTTCCTCACAGTTCTGGAGACTGGAGTCTGAGTGTGGGATGCCAGTGTGACCAGGCTCTTTCCTTCAGGTTTGAAGATGGCTAACTTCTCTTATATTCTTACCACATATGCGTGCGGGCACACACACACACACACACACACACACACACACACGCATACAGGTACACACTCATGCACACACACATGTGCATATACACATGCACCTGCATATGCACACACATGTACATGCACGTGTACATGCACACACACACATGGTGTGGAGCCAGAGAAGGAGGGAGGGGGGGAAGAGGGAGAGAGAAGGAGAGGGAAAGACAGAGACACTGAGACTCTGGTATCTTTTTAAAATAAAGATACCAATCCTTCTGCCTCAGCTTCCTAGTAGCTGGGATTATAAGCACATGCCACAGCACCCACACATAATGAACGAGTTCTATTGACCATCATATTTCTTTGCAATGTAACTTTGTATGTACATGTTCAAATTTTAAACTGTCACCACAAGGCTGTAAATGTTAGCATGTTTTTGGGTTTGGGTTATGAGCCTCAACGAAATGCATGTGATAAATGCAACAAAAAGACACGGAATATGACTGAAAATACAGATTCTGTAGTTAGTCTGTCTCGATTCAAAACCCAGGCCTGCCAGCTGTGTCGCCTCTCTGTGTGTGGCAATAATATCTAGCTCTTAGGTCTAGCCCACAGAGTCATCTCTTTTAAAGATTTATTTTATTTTCAGTTGTGTGTATATGTTTGTGTGTGTTCAGTACATGTGCATGAGTGTGGGGCCCAAGGAAGCCAGAGGCATCAGCACCACCGGGAGCTGGAGTTACAGGCGTTATGAGCTGTTTAACGTGGGTGCTGGGACCGAACTTGGGTCCTCTGTCAAAGCAGCAAGTTCTCTTGACTGCTGACCCATCTCTCCAGTCCCTCTTAAGAGGATTTACTGAGTTAAAATATGTACTGGAGGTATGACCCACAGAAGCACCATGTTTGCTCTTATTCATGTGTTGATGCTTATACACAGATAGTACAATTTTGTTGGAAATCTTCAGTTGCTAGAAACAGTCAGCATTAGGACCATCCCAATTTTCCATTTTAATCTGCACAAGTGTACGTGTACATGTGTGCATCTTTCTCTGTGTGTGTGTGTAATGTATACACATATATACCTATATGTGTATGTATGTGTATATGCACCCCCACACACATATTATGGGGCTAGAATAAGAGTTCCCCACTTAATGTATAAGAAGGTCACTTAATTTGATTTACATACTAATGAGTCACTTGCCAGTTTTACATATTCATTTTGATACTCCTTTTCTGAATTACCTGAGTTATTTATTGACAGCAAGGACTCAGGGACCACCTGACATCCTTGTAGTCACTTTCCTTCAAGTCACACAGATATATGGATTATCTGCCTACTTGGCATCTCAGGAGGCTTTGCCCTGTACGATGGTAGATCTATGTGATATTCTAGAAGAGGGAGAAATTGACTTTTCTTTTATAAAGTGGTAGAAAAACCTTCTGGGAAAGAAACTGCAAGGTTCATAGACCGCTGGCTTTCTCAGACTCATTGACTGCTGATATCCTGTCTGTGAGTGAGTCCATGGGTGTCCTTTAGAGAGCTGCCCGAATGGCTCTGTTACCATGCCAGCACCTGCTACCCTGAGCCTTCTATCCCTCTTCTCACGTTGAGTGGGTCTGTTAACAAACTGGAACAGTCAAAGCCGGGAACAAATGTTATTGTGGTTGAACATGTACCGTGGGTAGGGATCAACCTGTCTAACATTCTTATTAAAAATGAATCTTCACATACGATGTGATAGTCGCCCTTGTTCCTTGATGTTGTAAAATGAATGATGGTTTTGTTCTTAGGATTCTTGCCCAGGTAGCTTTTTTTGGTCTTGTGTACTGTTTTCATGGAAGGCTGTGACACATTTCAGAGGATCTGAAGAGCCCAGAAACAATGCATTTTGTAGAGCGGCCTTGCTGTGTACATACAAGGGACCGGCTGCAGGTGGTCTCCCACCACCCTGCCCAGAACAACATGACTGTTTCCTACATAGGTTCCAGTGACATGCTTCGCCTTTCTTGTCCCTGCTCCATCATTGGCAGGTTTTAGCCTGAGTTAAAAAACAAAAACAAACCCCAAAACAACCACCTCCCAGTATCCTAGGACAGTGCTTTAAAATTTGGCATTAGAATTCATAGGGCAATGCAAAATACCTCAGTGGGGTTGAAGAGCTGGAAAGTCCACATTTTGAACTAAAAACTCAAATCTGTTGTGCTTGCTCTATCATCTCCTAAAGCAACCCGCAAACGTAGTCCCCACGTGAACACTCTCCCTTCTTTGTGGACTATTTAGCTTTTATGTCTCCTATTCTGACAGTCATCTTTTAAGGGCTCAGCTAGGTTTTGCCAAGGACATTTGAAGTCCAAGCTGGTGTCAAACATTGGGTTCCACATCCTTTGGTCTTAAGAGACTTGGCAGCTGCTGGTCTCGTGGCCACAGCTTTAGAGAAAGAGCAGCTTCAGACTAATTGACAAGCAGCAGGGAGTGCTTCTAAATGCCAAGTGACTTAAAAGGACCTTCTGTGTCCATGCAGACTGAAGATTTCCTGCAGACCCAGCAAGGTGGTGCAGGCTGAGTTTGGAGTAGCCAGTCTGGGAACCTTACTTCTGTGACAGTTGCTCAATGAATCAAGGAAACAGAAATCGATTGTAAGGTCTGTCTGTGTCTCCTCAGATGCTGCAGTATGTTCCTGCACTGGCAATCAGGCTAGTGCCTGAGATGTTGCCACAACAACCTCTTTGAATAGAATAACCATCAGGCTGCTGGTCCTTTTCTGAGCAAATGAGCCACTTTGTACTTGTTCAAGATAGCTTGCCTTCTGCCAGGAGTGCCTTACGCGTCTCTGAATAACTCCCTTTGCATACATCTTCATAGGAGGTGAAGCATTCAAGTAGCAGTCTCTGCCTTTCCTTTGTGTTTTATGCGTATGGTGTTACATATCGTAGGAACCCATCTTATAGGTCAACACAATGAGCAGTGAGTTGCTATTTCTGGTGTGTGGCTATGGATGTGTTCATACGTGTACAGGTGCACATGCATGTGGAGGCCAGAAGACATCCTCAGGTGCTGTCTGGCATGTTTTTGAGTCAGGGTCTCCTACTGAACTTGGTGCATACCAACTAGGGTAAGCTCGCTGGCTAGTTGGCCCGAGGGGTCACCCCGTCTGTACCTCCCCAGGGCTGGGGTTACAAGCATGCACTGCTGTGACTGGCTTTTTAGAAATATGAGTTCTAGTGTCTGAACTCAGGCCCTCGTGTTTACAAGACAAGCACTTCATAGACCAAGGTCACAGCATTTAGTTTTAAATTTACAGGAAAAGTTTGGAAAGCAGGTGTAAGAATGTAAGGATGATCATGCCCGCATGCCTGGCTAGATTGTCACCGGAGAGTTGAATTTTGAAAAGGTGTAGAGATGGTTAAACAGTCTCAACCCAGGGTATGAGTGGTTTAGTCGCTTTTCTGTTTTGCTTTTCTTTTGGACATCTGTGAAACCCTCCCTTCCCAGTTTCAAAACTTGTATCTGATATATTATACCTTTAATTCAAAAGATGGGCATTGTGTATAGAATCACAATTCTGTTTATATTTAAGTATCTTTACTGTGCACACATTTTCTCCTTGTTTTCTTTCCTGAAGTTTTTTTAAAGTAATAAATTATTTGTGTGTGTGTGAGTGCATGTGTGTGTGTGTATGTGTGTGTATGTGTGTGTGTATGTGTGTGTGTATGTGTGTGTATATGTGTGTGTGTGTATGTGTGTGTGTGTATGTGTGTGTGTGTATGTGTGTGTGTATATGTGTGTGTGTGTACGTGTGTGTGTGTACGTGTGTGTATGTGTGTGTACGTGTGTGTGTATGTGTGTGTGTATGTGTGTGTGTACGTGTGTGTATGTGTGTGTGTGTACGTGTGTGTGTACGTGTGTGTATGTGTGTGTGTATATGTGTGTGTGTATGTGTGTGTGTATGTGTGTGTACGTGTGTGTGTACGTGTGTGTGTGTACGTGTGTGTATGTGTGTGTACGTGTGTGTGTATGTGTGTGTGTATGTGTGTGTGTACGTGTGTGTATGTGTGTGTGTGTACGTGTGTGTGTACGTGTGTGTATGTGTGTGTATGTGTGTGTGTATATGTGTGTGTGTATGTGTGTGTGTATGTGTGTGTACGTGTGTGTGTATGTGTGTGTGTATGTGTGTGTATGTGTGTGTGTGTACATGTGTGTATATGTGTGTGTATGTGTGTGTGTATGTGTGTGTGTGTGTATGTGTGTGTGTACGTGTGTGTGTACGTGTGTGTATGTGTGTGTGTGTACGTGTGTGTGTACGTGTGTGTGTGTGTGTGTGTACGTGTGTGTGTGTACGTGTGTGTACGTGTGTGTGTATATGTGTGTGTGTGTGTGTACGTGTGTGTACGTGTGTGTGTGTACTCTCCAAACTCAGTTCATCAGGCTTAGCAGCTAGCACCTCTACGTATTAAGTCATCTTGCTGTCCTGCTGTTTTTCATAATATGCCAAACGTTATTCTAAATGTTTACACAGATTTTGTTGAATGTTCACACAACCCTGTAGCATCACTATGACTGTTCTTTCTCCCATTTCACACAACTGAAAAGGGGCTGAAAATACAGATCTCACTTTGCTTAGGCCGGGGAAGACCCGGGCACTCACGTCCACGCGGTTTCGCTTCATGGTCATCCACAGACCACCGCATGACAGGGCTTTTCAGAACTGAGACCTTCAGTTTTGGAAGTAAAACTTCATGCTTGCACTCTCGTCTTATAGATTTAATAAAACCTGATGCTTCTTGTTATGCAAAAGGCAAGCAGCAGCACTGGCTTCTCGGCACCCTGCAGCTCTGTAGCTGTTGCGCGTCCTTGTCCGCTGGTCTTCCTCTTTGGTTTAGGACTCATTTGGAAGAGTAAACTCTTGGCAGAGACATCACTTTGTTTTATTCACCCATCAACGGAATGAAACAGCACACTTGAGTCGTGAGAATGCTAAAATAATACCGTGCATTGACCTTGCCTTTAAGGTACTGATATTTTTGTTGTGGACATTTTATTTTTAGTTGTGTATAACATAATTGTTTTCTGCACTGTTGGGGAAAAGGCTGCATAGGCCTTGGCATTTTGTATTGTCTGCAGGTGTTGAGTTTATGTGGGGGATGTTTGATTGCTCATGATCTGCATGTGCTATCAGTAGAACACCTGAGGAGCTCTGAATCAATAAAAACACCTGAGCCGAGACATACAAGGTTCCTTTGTCAACGATGGCACTGACCAGGATGGTAGATCCCTCTGCTGAGGTCTGGCAGGGTTTGCACCTATGAAAGCTCCTCCGTGTCTTCTTGGCTGAGCTGCCGTATTAGGTGTACAACTACAGATTTTATTTACAAACATTCTAGATATCTTAGATGCATATTTTCTTTCCCCTTTCAGTTTCTCCTTTACATATGTCTCCAAAACAGGTAGAGAAGAATATACTCAAGATTTAAGCCAGATTCTTGTGTATCTGTGTTTTCAAGGGAAACCTTTTCTTTAGAAATCATTAGGTAAATACAAATTTACAGAGAAACTGCTTTTTGGAGTGTGCCATGGTTCTGACTAGAGAACTCGACTTCACAAGTAAGGAGATTGTAAGGGAGGCCCACCACAGGAGGCTGGGGACCCCACTGTGTTGAGCATATTGCTTGTCTCATTGCAGGCCCTCAGAATGATGTTCCTGAGTGAATACGTTACTGTGCCTCTCAGTACCTGCCACCAAAGACTCCTTGGGTATCTTTCCTAATCAGCAGGGACTCAAGTGTTATAGGGATGGATAACACCCCACAGATATCACATCATCCCAACCCTCAGGAAGCTTCCAGCTTTGCAGAGGAAAAAGGATTGAACCCCTGCTTCTCCGTGGAGTGCTGTGGCTGATAGAGAAGAGGAGCGGGCAGCAGGAAAGGAGAACGTTTTAGGGAGATGGGACGTTGTGTCGGGGAGAACTGAGGAAGGACATTTCAAGGTCATCTGAAAAGCAAGCCCAGCAAGAAGGGAGAGGAGGACCACAGGATGTAGGGACCAGTCCAGGGAGAGCGAGAGGGTCCAGATAGCCCCAGTGTATTCTTCCACTGGCCCCTCCTTGGGTGCTAAAATCAAAGGCTTTGTTGATGTCAGTGGCTGAAATTCTGGGGCTAGGGCTAGATAGGACGCGGCAAGGGCTGGTGGAAATTTGTGATAAAGAGCTTTCAACAAGTGGTAAGGGGCAGCAGTAGCTCTGAAGCACCATTTTAGGCTGCAGTGCAGAGGGGACAAAGGCTTGTATGGGGCATCAAGGGAAGAAATTGCTAATGAATTACAACGTCGTAGTTATGGAAATCCTGTTCCAGAAGGAGGTAGGATGCCTCAGAGCCTTGCAGTGGCTGTGTCCCCACAGACGTCTGGGAAACTGAGATTGGCCCAGGTGAGAGCAGAGCAGAGAAGGGGGTACAGAGCTGCTTACAGAGGGACCTTTAGGGTTGGGGTGAGGTGCACACATGGCTGACATCCCAAGACACCCAAGCTATCCCAGGCCCACTTGATGTGTATGTTGGAGCATTTAGCAGGAAGCTTGCTCTGGTCCTCACAACATTTCGGTCCCAGAAGCCCCACATGCCTCACTGTAATGGTTACCACCGAGAAAAGGAGCAGGGTGATCTGCATCTTCTACCATTTCAGTCCAGGCTTTCCACAAATGTCAAAGTCCACTTTTCTCTTTTGATGCCACAAATCTGCCTGTTAGGTTTTTTTTCCTCTTACTTTATTCTTTTTTTCTATTGGGGAGGGCACAATTTAGGTAATAAGACCAATAGCAACAACAACACCAGGAGCAATGAAAACAAAAGTCCATAAACTTGAACAGGAGCTATAGAGATGGGAAGGCTTTGCAGCATGGGAAAGCACAGCGGGGGACTAATGCTTGCTAACACCCCTCCCACCCTAGTCCCTCCCTTCTCCCCCACAGTGTCCAGGAGTGTCAATACAATTCTGGAAATTAGGAAACTGGTTCTAATAGAAATAATTGTTGGTAGGGAAGGTGGTTTCCAAGTGTGGGGTTTGCACAGCCATCTGCCTTAGAGCCTGCAGAAGCACAGGGGCATCTCAGTCACTCCCCGCACTGGCGAGCGGGATTGCCTCTGGAGGCAATTACTTCAGACTGAGCCTTAGCATTAATGATGCTACCTCATTAGCACCGTGGTTCAGAGCTACTTTCAATGGGTTTTGAATGGAGATTACATTAAAGTGGAATTGCTGGGCAGAACTATTTGTGCGAGTGTCCTCACACAAACAGGAAGTGAAGCTGTTGTGTGCCCTTCTCTTGCACTTTTTTAGCAGACCCCCCCACCCCATCTTGTCTCACCTAAGCCTTGCTCTCTCTTATTACAGTGCCAGTGTGGGTTTCAACCCCTCTCTGTAACACTTCCCCACCTCCAGATGCGTCTTTCTCCAGCTGTGGGTGGTGTTTGGACATTGTAATTCTGTTTCGTATCTCAAGTTACAATTCTGTCTTCCATAGTTATGCCACACACAAATAGCCTTAATGGATTAGTTTGATTTCTAGAGAGTGCAGGGAGAGGGTGTAGAGGGGGCATCCAGTCCCCTCCGACAATCAGCGTTTGAGGAATTATTGTGCACAGGGTATGCTCTTGATGCTTAGTGCACATGGGTATTCATCAGACTTCCTGGGATCCTGTCCACAAATGCACATCCTTATACCCTTGCGCACATTTTAACAAGTGTCTATAAAGGAGTGGAAGGCTCATGCTCATCCTCTCACGCGCATGCGAATGTTGTATGCCGTCGGAAGGCTCGAGGTCACAGAACTGGAAAATGCCAGGAAGGCACGCTGTCTTGGGTGATCCCCACCTGAAAACATCTTAGAACCAAATTACAAGGATTGCCGCGGAAGGCGTTTGATATTTATTATGGGTTCTCTGGGTGAGGGCTGGTCATCAGGAAACGAGTGAAAATGATCTATTGTTCAGGAAGATTTTTCTGGAAGCGTGACTGGAGACAATGGTGGTCTAGGAATGTGGCAGAGGAAATGAGGGCATAAGACAGAGGAGCCACTACAACAGAGCTCTCGGAGACAAGGACTGGTCCCACTGGCGTGAGAGCAGGGGCTATTTCTGGTTGAATAGGACACGGACACCGATGCCAGTTTAAACTCTCCTTTCCTGTCATTTGCCATAAAGATGAATTAAAATAACCAAGGACATGTTGGTTTTTGAAAACAAATTAATCTGAAAAATAAGATTTTGATTAAAATTTCGTTTTGTTTTGTTTTTAGATTAGCTTTGTCTAATCTGTTCAATTAAACATGAGGCCTCTACAAATGAAATCTGAAGACATTCATTGGGAACATTTTATGGTTTAATAGAGCCTTTTCCTCCCATGAAAGATTTTTTTTATTAATAAGATTCATGGAAATTCAATAAAATTGCTTTCATCATTACTCTCTCAAGAGTTGAAACACCTATTTTATAATAAAAGATGAGTAAAAAGCAACTCATGGAACTCAAATTAAAGCAATAAAATCTTGTACGGATGTATAAGGGGAAGAATTCATGTGCGCAAAGGTTCGTTGGTGAACAGAGGGAAGAAATCATGGACTTCGCTCTTTGACTGTGACCTGACTTTTGAATTCCATATCCAGTTCCTCCTTCTCCTCCTACTTTTGCTTGGGACAGACAGAATCTTAACAGGCTGAGCCTTGTGGTGAGGGGAGTCCGTGTTAAAGAGTCTACTTGTCTTCCTAAGCGCAGGCTTGATGGGAGATCGCTAACCCTGCCTATCAAAGACTAAAACCTTTATCACCTGTATTTGCTCAATAAGGCTGCACGGCCTTTCTGGAAGGAATGCTCCCAAACCTGTTCAGGGCTGGAGAGTCCAGGGTTGGTTCATGCTTGCTTTGCAGAACCCCAGGCTCTGAGGATCCTTCGATATGCTCATGTGTATAGGCTGAGACACCTTCAAGATGCTGCCTTTGCCTTGATTCTGTTAACATCAAGGGTTTGTTTCCATGCCTTGAGTCCAGAGCGCCAGTGCAGAAGTGTACCTACTTTTTTTGGAGGGGGGTTAGGGTATAATTAACCAAATGAAATAGTATAACAAATCAAAAAGAAAAATATTTTCCAGGTTTCTGTAAGGAATAAATCATTAGGGTCTATTGTAGTATAAGGTATGTCCAGAGCTCACCAGTGACTCACAGGTATGCAGGGTACACCAGAAACATATTGTTGCCAAACCTTTGTAATCCCATTCAGTTCTCTTAGCCCTACAGAGCTGTGACTCACAGCTTAAGAAGCAGATGTCTGAAGATCTCACGTCACCCTAGCACTAATATTGGCAGGCTTGTTTACAAAAGGGTTTTGAGAGACGGCTCGGTGCTAAGAGTGCTTGTTGCTCTTGTAGAAGACCCAGGTTTGGTTCCCAGCACCTACATCAGGTGGCTCCCAACCATCTCTAGGTTCAGGGGTCCCGAACCCTCTCCTGATCTCTGTGGGTACTTGTAAAAATCCACATTCAGACACAAATAATTAAAAATAAAAATAAAAAATGTATTGGGGTATTCAAAAGACCTCAAATTACTAAAAATACTTGAAGAGAAGAAAAAGCTGGAGCCCTCGATTTCCTACGTAACACTAATAGAGAGCAGCTGTGTCCCATGGCAGCCCTAGCACACAGTAGCAGAATGAGGGCCAGCACAGATGCGATTTGACAATTGAGATACCAAAGCGATTTCATGAAGAAAGGGTAGATTACCTGGTGAGAATTGGGTAGCCTTATGAGAGAAAAAATAAACTCAATCCTTCCCTCATCCCATATTCAGAAATTAATCCTCAGTGGATAGAAACATCGTAATCGTCTTTTGGTAAGAAAAATGGCTAGACAGTTTAGTGCATGCACTCACACACAGATGTGCTCACACACACAGGCACATGTATATGCCGTACTGTTGCACACTCACGAGATTTATTCATTATATCTAAAGCAGAATACCCCCAAATGCCCACAGCTAAACATAGAAACAAAATGGCACAGCCTGGCTATGAAGCCAAACTCGGCAAGATAAAGCTACAAATGACAGACACACAGCAGCACGGATGAAGCCCGAAGACAGTGCTGAGTGGAAAAAGCCAGACCCCAAACAACGTGTGCTGTATGAAATTCTAAAGCATTGAAACCTAATCTATACTGACTAAAAGCAGCTCGGTGGCTGCTTGTGGCCAGGAGTCAGATGACAACTGCATAAGGAGGAGAAGGAGCTTCAGAGGGAGGATGAAAACGTGTTGACTGCTGTAATGTATTTGAACACTTGCTGACAATATATGCATTTTATTATGTGTGACTCACAATCATAAAAGTAATCCCTAGAGTAAAAATAATTATATGTGCACATATTACAGTTTTATTTTGCCTTTTTGAAACAGAGCTAATGCTTATGGGGAGTCCTGTGCCCTATATAATTATAGTGTGATGGGAAAATCCTCTAGTCAGCGTTGTAAGCTATAGCTGAATTCAGTTCCTAAATCACAGACCTCCAGGGCTGGAGATGTAGCTGTGTGGTGGAGCTTGTCAATCACATACTTGCCGAAAGGACTGCAGCTCTCAGTAACCAGTGGTGTTGTACAGGGCTGCATAACATCTTTGGAACCTATTAGACTGTACACACTTGTTTATTCTGAGCAGCTGTAGATGTTATTAAATGCATCTCCCCTTTTCTTTTCCTTCTTGGAACTCTAATAAAATGAAAGTGTAAAAATATGTTATATTGGCTGATTTCAATCTGATGAAAGAAACTGACAGCTATAAAGGGTGAATGAGAAAACGTTAGTTCTATTTTCAGAATGAATGAGCTGAAACCAGTTAATGTTTATTTTCCATGGGAGAAATGCTTGCTTTTGATTAAACTTTTTATGTACAATGGATGAGTGATGGATCCCAGGACACGTTCAGAGCAAGATGGAGCACTGCCTTCTTCCTTTGAGTCTTTAAGTTCTCATCAGCCTGTTATTTTGTGTATACTGACTCATTGGAGGATGGTGATGTAGTCTCTTGTTTGTAAACTTCCAGAACATGAAATGGAAATGTTTCAGAAGAGTTTGATTTGGGCCTGAGTTCAAATGTATATGTATATGTAGTTGTATGTGTATATATATGTATGTATATATATATACATGTGTATGTGTATATATATATGTATATACATACACATGCATAAACATACACACACACAGACAAATACACACACACACACATTTGAGACATGATCTTGCTGTGTAGTATGGGCTAGCCTTGAACTCATACTGATCCTGCTGCCTCAGCCACTCTAGTGCTGGGATGACAGTACATGCCACCATGACCTGCTTGATATATCTTTAAACAGTTATTTAAAAGTAAGATCTTGTTATTAGATCTTTAGAAGATAGTGTGTAGCTGGTTCTTTTCTTCCATAAATCCTATTGTTGACTTAAATAGCTGGATTTGTTGTTCTATTTTGTTTTTGTTACAAGATATTTGACAAAAGCTGTAGCATTAGGCTACTTTGTCACTCAGCAAAGAAGACAAAGAGGAACTTTCTAGGAGGCACTGCTGAGGTCTGGGAAACCCTGTCAGACCTCAGCAGAAGGAACCACCTGTCATGACAAGCACCATTGTGGACAGTGGAACCCAATCATCTGATCTCAGGAGTTTCTATTGACACAGAAGCTCCTCAGGTGTTCTACTGATAGCACTTGCAGATCATGAGCAATCAAACATCTTTTATATAAAGCCAACACCGGTAGACAATACAAAATGCCAAGGCCTAGGCAGCCGTTCCCCCAACAATGCACAGAACAACCATTTTAAAGATGACTAGAATTAAGCCTCTGCAACAAAAAGCTATTTAAAGACGGGGTTTGTTTGGCTCACAGTTTGCAGGTATCTTTATGGCAGCAGGATAGTGAGGCAGCTGGTCGCATTACATCCACAGTCAGAAAGCAGAGTGACAAATGCTCAGCTTAGCTTGTTTTCTCCTTATTCCATGTCAGGCCCTAGCCAATGGAATAGTGCCCCACCCCCCTACCTCAAGAATCACAGGTGGTAGATACTTTCTGGAACATGCTTAGCTCAAGGTCAAGAAACTCATGTCTGAAAGTGGCAGACGTGAACACTTCTGGGCGTGTACCCTTTCTTTTCCCCCAAACTTTTGCTGAATCACAAGGAAAGGAAACAATTGAAGGTGCATTAATAGAGAGGCTTGCTCCTAAGGACATCCATCTCTCCTGCCTGCTAACCCTCTCAGGCCTCTAGAAGAAGAATCACAGAAAGGAAGAACCATCTCTGCTCTTCTACTTATAGTTCTGGGTAAAATTCTTGGCTTGGGAGAGCAGGGTAGTCAGGAATAGAATGCCATTGCATCTTTCTGCCTTGGAACCCCAGTATCATTGGCAAAATAGGTTTGGCTTAAGGCTTCGGCAAGGCCTCTACTTTCCATTTGCTTATTATGAGTGTACAGTTGAGAGAAACAGGAAGAGCAAGTACTGAGTGTGGCACCAACCAGACTGCCCAGTTTCCTTCTCAGCCCTGCTAGTTACTGCGCACATGACCCCGGGCAAGTTGATTGACTTTGTGTACCTCCGTTTTTCTTCCACAAAGTGGGGTTTACCATTGACAGCAGCCCTTAGCTTTCCATCGTGGCTGCGAGGAGGAGCGGGGCTACTTCAGATGCCCTCAGCACACACTGGCTACGCTTTGGCTATTGTTCTGTTAATATCCACAGCGCATTCCTCTCAAGCCTTCATGGGTTTTCCCTGAAGTCAGAGGTTGCTTTTATGTCTTCTTTAGAGTCTGCCATGGGACTGGGTGCAAGGTAGTTGCCCAATGTTTACCTTTTCAAATTGAACACTGACACTGTATTGTTCATGATAGCAGTGAAATTACAGCCATCCATTGGCTTCTTACTAATTGAGCAGTAATTCCCTGCTACCTGAGTTATTCTAACACGTTGTTGGTTGATTCATATTTCTGAGAGAAGTGTCTGAAGCTCAGGTACACTCCTGGTAGGGTGAAGTCTGAGATCTTGTTAGCTCTCACAGGAGAGGTAGCAGAGCATCTCTGAGTGGGAGGAGGGTTCTGGTTCAGGGTGGGCTGTTGAAATCTGACTCTCCTACAGCTTCTAGCATACAGCCCTGGGCAAGTTTCCCTTTTATAATGTTTCAATAATAATATCATGTATGTCATGAAGTTATACTGAAGATTTATATTTCAATATAAGTAGATTGATTAGGGAATGTCCCTGCTCAGTGTCAGCATTTATTAAGTTATTTGTTATTACTGTCATAGTGTCACTGGGATCTTGCTCTGCACTCCCCTCATTTCCCCGGTCCTTGTGGTCTCTGTTGAAATAATTTAGACAATGCACACAGGCTGTAGTGTAGTTGATAGGTTGAGTGTATTACAGAGCCAGTTGGGAAGCTCTCAAGGGAGGAGAGTAGACAGATGGCCAGGGGATTGTTGAAGATCAACACACTCTCAAGGGCCAGAGCATGAGCAATGACCAAAGGGTCCATTGTCCTGACCTAAAGTTTTGACAGGATTATATTATTTCTAAAGTCTCTGTAACAGCATTTTCTGAGGGGCATTTTCCTGGCCAGGTGATTGATAGGTCCACTGGGAATGAGTCTTAGAAAAGGCTTCCAGCTGGGCAGTAATCTTATAAGGCTTAGATATTTATTTATGACCTCTGATGTTTAGGATGTTGTGTCTCTAATCATGGTCAAGATAAGACTCCAGTTCCATTCTGTGGATCAGTTATTAGAGTCCCACAGTTTCAGTGTTTGGCCTTACAAACTGCTGATTATGAGGGAGCGGTTTACCCCCCAGTGACCCTCAAGCCTGTTAATATCTTACTAGCTACGTACCAATTATATGGTGGTATAGCCTCCATTTTTTCCAGACAGGCTTAATGTCAAATATTATGTTTCATAACATCATTGAACTATCATTTATTTGATCCTCATCCCAACTAGAAACTCATAAAATATGTCTACAGTAACATTGGCTATTTTTAATCTTCTCACTAAGTTTATTTATGTTATGCAACTGCATAAATACATGCTTCAAGTACCACTATTCTTTGCACAGATTCCGTAGCGTTTGGAAGATGGAAATAGAAGCTTAGACAGATGGAGATAGAAGAAGAAAATATAAGGAATAAAGGAACACTGAACTTAGTGTAGAGACTCAAGTCTTGGTTCCTCATTCTCTGCCTGTGGCCACTTCCCTTTCCTGGTCCTTCTCTGGAGTATGAGTCTGGGCTCCAGGGCCCATGACCTTCAGGAAGATCTTAGATAAGAAAATATAAAACCTCCCTAACTGCTAAGTGATATCTGACTATCTAATACACACATGTACACGAATGAGTCATATTCTGGCAAATTGAATGTTTAGATAATACTCTCATTGTAATATATCAGTAGCCAGTCACTGAGGGTTAAAATGCACAGAGAAGATGCTTGGCTTCTAACTATATCGATCCAGTGTCTGACATTCTGCTCTCCTCACCCTTGCCCATCACTAAGGAGATCTCACTTCTTGCCTCTAGGTCTCCTCAATAATTCCAAAGGATCCCCATCGGCCACTCAGATGTTTTTCCAAAGTACTTCGTTCATCATTTATATTCCGGATCCTGTAACTGGTGCTGTTGTCTGGTTGCTGGAGTTAGCGCTACACTCCTCATTCTGTACTGTGGGGTGCTCCTGGAGTGGTCCCTCACAAATGTTACCTGCTGCGAATGTGTCTCTGCTTGGAATCTGACCCTGAGGCCTCCCTGCCTGAATGCCCTTTCTTGACTCCCTACCATCTTCAAAAGAAAGGTCAGCCTCCTGATCCATTGTCTTAGCTAGGGTTCCCATTGCTGTGATGAAACACAATGACCAAAGCAACTCCGGAGGAGAGGGTTTGTTTTGCTCACAGTTCCATATAGTATCGGCTTCCGTCCCCGCGAGAGCCTCTGGTCCTCCGGCGGCGGCTGGGCTGTATCGCCACCCGCTGTATCTCCACCCGAGAATCAAAACAGATGCAATAAAGAAAGTCTCAGGAGGCTTCTGATGGAAGTCACGCTCTCTTTAATGCAGCAATCTCTTCCCTTTATCCCCCCAGAGGGGGGAGGAGTCTTATTTGCATAGGGGCGGACACCTGGCCTCGAGGTCATCACAGAGGCAGAGAAAGGCACCTTATCAGTGAATGGACCCAGTTACGGTGGAGAGAGATAAGCACCGACCAAGCCATATTCCTTTCGCTTCTTTGAAGCAGGCAATAATAATTAATATTTAGCTAGGTTTTGGCCAGGGCTAGAGTAGAGAGCGGCCCAACTCCTGTCGTTTTCACGTCTTGGGGTGACATGGAGTTCCAAGCCAGCTTCGACCTACTCTCAGCTCCATGGCAGCCCCACAATACAGCAGTTCATCATCCAAAGCAGCGAGGGAAGAAACTCATACAAGGCAGGAACCTGGAGGCCGGAGCTGATGCAGAGGCCATGGGGCTGGTGGGGGTGGTGCCACTTACTGGTTTGCTCAGCCTCCTTTTTATTTTAAATAGAACCCAGGACCATCATGGACTGGGCCCTCTCCCATCAATCACTAATTAAGAAAATGCCATACAGCTGGATCTTACTAAGGCATTTTTCTCAATTGAGGTTCTCACAGATGACTCTAGCTTATGTCAAGTTGACAGGACACCCGTTTTCCCATGTCGCCTCATGTGGTACCATCTTGAGTCTCCTGTTTCATGCTTCATTTCTTTAACATTGGACCTTAGTCTCTCTCTTCCCTCTGAGTTGCTCTCAAGTTGTCTTGTGAATCCTTTATCGTCCTTTATGCATTAGCTCCAGTGTCTGCCTGTCTTCCTGTTCACCCATTGGAACCTGATCTGACCCCTTCTTTGTTTTTCTGGACCTGGTCTTGCTCTTTGCTTTACCTTGCTCCTGCTGTCCAACTCTGACTTGCAGCTTAAAGCAATGGTCAGCAGCCAGCATCTGCTGCTTCCCCAGCTGACCTCTCCGGCTTCTTCATCTTCTTCTCACAAGCTCTATTGTAATTGTTACAGCCTCTCAGCCCTGACTTCTCAAGCCTTTTTGAAACTATTTGCTGATTTAATAATCCTTTGTAGTTGTTCTGAAACCTACATATTTACACAGGCATAGATTATAGAGCCATGCAGATAATTACTGTGTGATATGTAATGCCTACTTTGAGAGCTAATATTAGTAATTAAGACAGGAAGAAAAGAACAGGCGAGTTGACTCAGGCATCAAAAGCTCTGACTGCTTTTCCAGAGGATCTGGATTCAATTCCTAGCACCCACATAGTGGCTCACAACCACCAGTAGCACCAGTTCCAGGGGATCTGACATTTTCCAGTTTTTGTGGGCACCAGGCATGCACTTGGTGCACAGACATACATGCAAACAAACACACTTTCTCTGGGCAGGATACTCACAATCTCTTCCTGGACTGAATTTCTTCCTTGCTTGGACTTTCACACCACTTACTGTCTGTGATCTCTTCCTGCATGTCTGACATTCTGTCTCTGAATGCATGTATATGGAAACTCCTTTCTCCGCATACATATTTATAGGATCATTTTTGCATAATTTACTGCATGCAATACTCACAGAAACTCTTGTAGGTAGATGTTATTATTTATGTTTTCACAAAACTGGATATTTATTTATTTGCCTATCCCTGCATTTGGTTTTGAAGGCAGGGTCTCGTGTAGCCCAGAATGAACTCGAACTTCTGTGTCCACCGCGTGTGCTGGGATTACAGGGACGCTTCACCTCATCCAGCTTATGTGATGGTGGAACCCAGGGCTTCCAGCATGCTAGGCAAACACTCTACCAGCTGAGCCACACACCCAGCAGAGAAACTGGATTTCTAGCACTGAAGATGCCTTGCTCAAGGTGTCTGGAAGTACAGAGAGCAGGGCCTGTTGTGAGAGCCCCTGATGTAACTCCCCCTGCTGTCTTACAGATGCCTTTGGTACAACCAGCCCCTTAATACAGAAAAAAGAATACAAAATACAAAAAAGAAGACCAAAATTGTGTTTTTATTCATTTGACCCAGAAGGTGAGTAGTACGTGTCTGACATGCAGCCAGACAAGCAGTTAAGCATTTTCTAAAACGAACTTGCAATAGCTTTATTTCTCCCCTAAACGTAACATTCTCTTTCCACCCCTTCTGTCTCATTCTCTTTGTTTTCTTACCATCCAATAATAAATCAGAAGGAATAGTTACAATGTCCACAGTGAGAGAGCCCGAGAACAGGAAGAGCTGTGGGGAAGACATTATTTCCCTACATTTTAAAAACCATATGCGTATGCATACCCTAGGCAAGCTCTGTCCCACTGAGTTCTACCCCCAGCCCAATTTTTGCCACCTTAATTCCTAGCATTGGAGTCTTGAGTTCTTCACTGAATAAATAAATACTTGATCATTTTTGCCTAAATGTTGATTCAGGAAACCAATACTTCAGTGAGAAAATTGTTACTATCTTATAGAATGTGCATACATTGCAAAGGGCTTTATATAAAAATTTTTCTAAAGCATTTCCTGTCTTCCCCCTTATTCTTTTAGTCAGTAAAAGAGAATAAAAAGTCATGTCTTCTAACAAAAAAGAGTTTAAATTCAGAGTTATTTGAAGAAAAAAATTTCTGAAATCCCACTTCCTTTTGAAGAATAGGAAAAAAAAAAACCCAAAAACCAAAACCTCTCCATTGGCTGAAGACGCAGAAGAGACACAGCCCACATTAGGACAAGTTACAGCTTAACAGAACAAAGAGCTTTGGGGTCTCTGGGTCCTCTGGACAGAAGAAAGAAATGCACTATGGAAAACTCACTCCTGCAGAAGAGCTTGACAGCCCTTGACAGCTGTGTCTCTTTGATATTCAAAGGCAGTTTCTGAAGGCAGGAAGCTGTCTAACTAGAGAAGGGCCACAGAGATCTCTCCACTGAGGCTCAGACTAGCCTTCAATTGCTTGTTCCACAGCCAACTCTTATCCCAGCATGATACTTACAAAGAAAGTGTTGTATATGAGAAAATGTCTCCTGTTATCACAGCAGGGATTTGTGAGGCACCTGGGAAGAGCAGCAGTTTGATTCTGGAAGCCAGTTTGAAAATCACAGAAGGAATGGCAGTCTGACTTCGAGTGTATCATAATTAGCAGAAACACAAGTGTTCTTGTAGCTTTATGTATGAGAACTTGAGGTCAGAGACGTTAACTGACTTACATAAAGTCACATGTGGTCACTTAGTATCAAAGTGTCATCAATAAAATAATACAGATCAGGCTCTTTCTGGTGAGTTCAGAAATTTCTCAGTGTACCAGCGGTAATTTGGTCAGAGAAGTCAGATTACTCTCTACTCCCTCTGAACTTACTGAGGTTATCCAGCATTGCTGCCATTGGTCACCCTGTCGTTAACAATGTCAGGAAAGTTGGAACTTAGGAGCAAGCCCTGGCACGTAGTGAGTTTTGTGTGTTTAAATTTCTACGTGAAGACTATTTTACCTCATGTAAGCTAGCTCCTGTAACAGCCCTTAGTGGGATGCCGTCCATCTAATAAGTGAGACTTAGGAAAGTTTTAGTTTGTTTGCTAAATTGTGAGAGCTCTATCAGAAGCATAACCTAATACATGGAGTATCTTTTAAAAAAAATATCTTAAAAGAAGGACTTTATCTAGAGATCCAGAGTGACATGTTAATATAACCTGCCAATTGTTAACAATGTGGAGCAGATAATTTACCTGCATTTAATTTAGTGGAACAACAGTTTTTGAAGGATATTTTATCAGTATGAGTTTCTATGTGTTTCTGCTTTAGCAGCCACATTATTTAATGAGCTAATAAACCTGCTCTGTTTTAGGTGTTAACATCTGAATTGGTTGTAGAATTTAACCAAGTTTCCAGAAAGCAACTTTAAAGAGCGGAGCCAAATCCTAGTAATAAATAGGTAAGAGTACACCCAATGATATGATCCAAAATTTTAGGCATTGATTAGATGAACAGAAGAGAACATCCTCCATATAACCAATGACTAATACCTCTGGAAATTTAAACAGCATTGGCTCAGTGCTATATGCTCTGATTATAATTGTTTCTGTACTAGAAGTTGGGCTTGTATTAATTTTTTTTCTCCCAAAAGGGACCATTTATCAATCTGTATTGAGTTATTCCTGATGTAAGGGAAAGTAAACAAGCAAACAAAGGAACAAAGCTGGAGCAGCCAAGCTTGCTCCTGCTGCAGCAGGGAGCCCTGCCCGGCATTCCTTAAAAGCTAGCTGTGGCCTCTGACTGTTCTAAGCTTTGAGCTTGGCCAGGCCCTGGTGTCTGAAGGAGCCTCAGGGATGGATGGCTCCGAGTTCCAGTCAGGGTGCTTGGGAGAGTGATCACCAAGTGCCTGGTTTATTTTTTGTTGCTTGGGTAGATTTCCCCTTTTGTTCTGGGTTTGGGAGTTGCCCCCTTGGGGGTTTAAGGGCCTACCATCCTTGTCAAATTTGGATGGACATTCTCTAGCCCAAGGTTTTCCTTTTTTACATTGTGGGCAAAGATGGGGGACAAGATCATTAGATATTTTGCATTCACCGTTCCGCTGCCCTTTCCCCCATATTCAAAGCAAGGTCATTTTTGAAAAGTGTTTTGGATGAACTGCCAATATCCTGCGTGCCTGTTACCCAGTTAGAAAGGTCACCATGTCTCACCGGTGTTACGGCAGCTCTGCATTCCTTGGCAGCTCCATCAAAAGCGAGCTGCCTGATGGCTTCCCCAGTGGTTACTTTCTGGTGTATTGCTCTCTTGACATGAGCAAGAAGCTCAGGTCCTCGCTCATTAATCTTTTGTCTTAGGGTGGCCAGAGAATCTGCAGTTTCTACACGGTCAGGGCCACTTTAAGACAAAAGATACACCTAACATCTCCCCTAAGGTTAGGTTCTATTGAGGGGGAGCTAAAGGTAACTGTCAAGAGAGGGAAGAATCTGGAATCATCACTCTGGGGAATTAGGGTGAGGTCTGTCTCTACCGATAGCAAAAAGGTCACCAGGTTGCTAACAAAGTCCACTCTCAGCCTCCTGGATGGAATGCAGGTGTTTGACTTTGTCTCCTCCCTTGAGAAGATGCCCTGCCTCATTAACCTTCCTGATTCTCTCAGTGCTTCTCCCTGAGCGCAAGGACCTGTGCCCCACTCCACAGCTACCAATAGTACAACATTTACAACAATGTATCTTAATATAATTGTTATTGTTTCTTTTAACATTGAGTTCAAGTTAATAAATTAGTCCGGACACCCTGTCAGGGATGGCATGAAATCAAATTCTCTTCTGGCTTTCCTTTTTGACACAGCTTGAGACACTTTGAATAACATTACTTACATTTTTATGTTTCTCAATGCATATCCTAAGTAATTTTTAAAATTCCTTTCTTTTTTTCTTTTTTTGTTCTTTCTTCTAATAATTGTTTTGTTTGTTGCCTATAATCTTCCTAATTTTTCAATATACCAATCCTTAAGAATTATCTTTCAAAGCCAGGCGGCGGCACACGCCTTTAATCCCAGCACATGGGAGGCAGAGGCAAGCAGATCTCTGTGAGTTTGAGACCCGCCCATCTATGGAGTTCCAAGACAACCACAGTTACAACAGAGAAACTGTGTCTCAAAAAACCAAAAAAACAAAACAAAACCAAAAAAAAACCCCAAAAACCCAAGTATTTCAGTCTTTGGAGAGGGCAGTCATTTTTTGCCAGATCCCGTTATTTCTCTCACCTTCAAGTACACACTACAGAAAGCAACACAAAGTCTCCCATTAACATATCACCTTGTCTTCCCAGCTCCTACTCTTCTACCCTTTTGTTTCAAACTTTTAAAATATGGAAGTGCTGGGGTAAAATCTCAGTGAACACTGTTCCCTAGTGTCTCCTTTAAGATGTCTGTATTAGAATTTGATATCTTGACAGTCCGTAAAATTATCTTTAATTTATTCCCTAGATAAGAGTTGCACTTTGCTTGATTGTACGTCCTCTGGTGCGTGCTAGCCTATTATTCTTGTTCAGCACCCTCCTCGCTAGATTTTTCTCTCTGTCACCAGCTCTGTGCCTTAGTTTGTCTTCCTTGCTTTTGCTATCACAAGCTCATCATTCTAAATGTCAGTTTTGTTTCTCTGGGGCTTGAGTTCTTTTGAAGGGTTTATAAAGTCTGTGTCCCATTTTGTTTTGTGTTTCCTATTGACATGATGTAGCTGCACATGTGTATGGGTGCAGTGTGACATTTTAATACATGTGAGCATTATGCAGTGATCAGGATGATTGACGTATCCAGTTACCTCGGAGACCAGTCATTTTTTTTTGTGTGTTGGGAATACTAAAAATACTAAAAATCATCTCCACTAGCTATTTTTAGATATATAATTAATAGTTGTCAGCTCCAGCTACTGTAGACTTTGGAAGTTATTACTCCTTCCGAGTGTTCCCCTACACCCCCTAACTATTCCCCAGCACCCACTGTTCTGCTTTACACTTCCAAGAGAGGAGCTTCTTCCGTATGTGGGAACACATGGTATTGTCTTTTTGTGCTCTGCTTCTTCATCAAACATGGTGCCTTCCAGTTCCACCCACATTGCTACAAATGGCAGGGCTTCATTCTTTCACAGATAAATAGTATCTGTTATATATTTTATTTTCTTTAAAAAATTTTTTTCACTTCATTTATGTGTGTGGGTATTTTGTCTTCATGTATGTCTGTGTAGCATGTGCATGTCTGGTGCCCTCAGAGGTCAGAAGATGTCAGATTCTCTGGAACTAGAGTTATGAATGGCCGTAAGCTTCTGTATGGGTGCTTGAACTCAGGTCCTCTGAAAGAGTAGCCAGTGCTCTTAACTGCCAAGCCATCTCCAGCCCAATATATCATATTAAAAAAAAATCTTCAACAGTCACCTTGGCTGATACCATGACTTGCCTACTTGACTGCTTGTTTCCTTGCTTTTGAATATAAACCCAAAGTAGGATAGATAGATAGGCTATGTGGTGATTTCATTTTAGTTTTTTGAAGAAAAGATTGTGCCTTTAAACCTGTGAGTCCAACATCTTTTTGGCTCCCTGAGGCCATGCTGCACTCCTCACCATGATGCGGCTCGTAAGAGGGTACTATAAAAACCAGTAGCATAGACCCTGTCTAGAAAAAGCTTGCAGCACAGCCGGGTGGCTTATGTCTCCCAACCTTGGACACCTTTCTGAACTTGACTTTTTAATTTTGGTCAGCTGTTCTGTTAAACAACAAGGGAGCCATTACTAGCTGGGGATAGTTGTTTGGGAGTGTGCTAGTGACCAGAATCCTTTATTCTCTCACATTTTCTATTTTATCTCAAGTAGTCAATATTTTTGTGGCTGATCAATAACTTTTCCAACCTGGGGTAAATAGAGCATGTTAAGCAATGGAATGGCACGACACAGAATTGTAATGTGTCTGCTTTCAAGTTGTGTGGAAATCTGTAATTAAAAGTTAAAAAGTAAAAGAGTCAGTGTAATTTGATTTTGAGTTGAGAAACGAAGGGCAGCTTGTGAACTGGAACCTTTCTTCCACCCACAGACACCCCCAGGGCTCAACTTGACACAAAGCTATAGTTACCTGGGAAGAGGAAGCCTCAACTGGAAACTTGCCTCAACCAGATTGGCCTATGGTCACGTCTATGATACATTTTTAAAAATTGTTCATTGATGTAGGAGGGTCCAGCTCTCTGTGGATGGTGCCATTCCTAGGCAGGGAGGTCTGGGTTGTATAAGAAAGCTACCTGAGCAAACCAGTAAGCAGCATGTCTCCATAGTTTCTACTTCATTCATGCCTTGACTTTGCTCCATGATGGATATTGACGGGGTTGCGTAAGATGAGATAAACCCTTTTCTCCCCAAGTTGCTTTTGGTCAAGGTCTTTATCATAGCAACAGAAAGCAAACTAGAGCAACTGGCTTATGACTTGGCCAGGCTAAAACACTTGGCAGTCATGATGACCACGTTGTGTCTCCTCCTTCTTGCTTGTGAAGCCTGCAGTTCTAACATTGAA
>JAMJFZ010003477.1:0-58654 GCA_026225945.1 Cricetomys ansorgei
GGGAATAGGAACAGGAAGGATCAGGTAGGGGAAGAGGAATGGAGGGAGAGACAACTGGATTTGAGTGACATTTAGGGGATGATTTGGGGACCCACTAGTGAAAATTCCCTGGAATCTATGAGGGTGACCCCAGGAAGTATCCCTAGTAATGGGAATAAGGAGCCTGAGCTGGCTATCTCCTGTAAACAAGCCAGGCAGGACAATGGAGGAACAGAACCCCATGCTAAGAAAGGGAGCTCTGCCGCACCTGCAGGGCTGACCAGGAACACAAGACTGGATAGACTGGAGACCATACCTAATGATATTCTGCTATGCTCATACATTGGTGCCTATCCAAGTTTCATCAGAGAGGCTTCCTCCAGCAGCTGGCAGTAGCAGATGAAGATTCCCACAATAAAGCATTTGGCAGAACTTCGGGAACCCTGTGGAAGAGGGAGCAGAAGGATTGTGGGAATCAGAGGGGCTGAGGACTGCAGCAAAATGCCTCCCACAGAGTCAAAGGACCAGGACTCATAGGGCTCACAGACTGAGTCTGCATGAGTCTGCCCTAGGTCCCCTACATATGTATTAAGATTGTCTGGCTTGGTGTTATAGAACTCAGAAATTTGGAGTGTGTGTGTATGTGTGTTGTGTGTGGGGGGGTGTCTCCTAAAGTTTTTATCTGGCCCTTAGGACTCTTATCTTCCTACTTGTTGGTTTCATCCCACTTTGATGCAGGGTCCTATAACCTACATTGTTACATTTTGTTAAGCCCTGTTGGATTTGTTACCCTGAGAGTCTTGCTCTTCTCTGAGGGGAAGTGGGAGGAGGTGAAATGTAGATATTGGAGAAAGAAAAGATAGAGAGGAGCTGGGAGAATTTAAAAATGGTAAGGATTTATAGGAATGCATTGTACAAGAGGAAAAAACGTAAGTAAAAATGGTGTTCAGTCTTTTCTTAACGATGCAGTATGGATTAAGTAAGCCAAGAAATGACAATGAAAGGCATTACTGTTTCTTTAAGGGATTATTTTCCTTCAAAAATAGATAAATAAATATTTTATTTTCCTTGTATCAAAATATAGTTATTGGTGTATTAAAAGCCAAAAATGTGATTATGACTATATATGTTTTAATACTCTTTCTGAGTGCATCAAGATATTCAAGAAGTGTAATTTAGCTTATAGGCAGTAGTTTAAATGTCACTTTTGCACAGCTGCAAATCTGTATAAAATATTGGAATAAAGTCTTAATTGAAAGGAATTACACAGAGGTAAAGGGAGTTTGGGATGTATAAGGTATTATTTATGAGAGGTTGATAACATTATGCTTTATAACTAAATTTACTTTTGTCCTATTAAAACTCATTTTCCTGCTCCTATATAACAAACTTGAAATTGTCCAATACATGCTGATATGAAAGGGATGTTGTTAAACACTTACTTGAAGCACAGAATAGGTCACTGACATGTGCCTGGAGATTTCATATGGTAGGTGTTGCAGAAGTTGTAAGAAAATAAATGTGATGTCAGGAAATGTAAATAATACAAAGTTTTATCATACAGAATTCTTTGTATTTCTGAAATTGCTCTGCAAATGAAAATGTCTTAAGAGAAAAATTGTATGCCATCTATTTTCTTAATTTTGTGTGCTCACGTCACCCTCTAGTGGTCAAATTATAGAGTACAAGTGTTAATAAGGCTCCGTCCTTAATTTTTTCAAGGTATTTATTGGGCAGCTAGGCAGAGACTACTCCATCACCTTTTTCCATCGATCTCTCCTGATTCTCCTGCTGCCACCCTCCTACTCTTCCCAGGTCCTTTAATCTTTTCCCAAGACCCCTTTCCATGTACAGGCCTTCCTTACAAAACAATGATATCTCTAGGTATGTTGGCATACACAGCTAGGGGTGAGCAGAGAGGATTCAGATATTTGATTGTATTCAGTCACCTTCAACTGTAAACAATTGGCTTTTTCAGGTGGAGATCAGAGTGGCTACTCCATAGCACAGCACAGAGGTGTAAATATGTACGAAGCAAAGTTGCAAGGAATCAGGCTTCACCTTTCCCCCAAAAAAACAGCACACAGGAGTTAAAATATGCCACAACATAAAAAAAAACACTATAAATATTAAAAAAAAATCCAGCTCTCTCTTACTTGTATATCTCCATAAATATCAGATGCTAAACATGGAGAGTCCTTGCAATGTGCTATTGGTGATTGAAGGGAAATGACAGAGGTGGAGAAACAGGCCTAGCAAGGATAGCTGCATAGGGATAGAAAAGAGAATTCAAATGGTCAAAGGAAATTGATAATGCAAGTATAGATGCGTGTAGGGCTTCCAGGCTAAAGAGTGAAGTTGTAGCATGAGCAGTCCTTGCCCCCAGGGGCTGGCAGGACACTCCGGAGTCTCCTTTACTCTTAAAGCCCTGGAAGCTGCTAACTCAGTAAACAGATTGGCAAAATGTCTGCCTGCCTCGTGGTGAATCATACACCTTTGTCTCTGCAAAGGCCATGGATATTGTGGGGGTTGGCCAGGTACGCCCCTCCCCCTGCCATGCTAATTAAGGCTTCCCTGCTCGAGGGGAGAAGCCACGACCTTATGGGAAGAGGTTATTTATCGGGGTGATCCCTTGGAATAAAGGAGTTCGGGTTCGAGTTCGGGTCCACCAGATGCCGACTCCGTCTCGTGTTCGTTCTCAGCAAGCAGGATCAGGCGGCGCCACGCGGTCCTAGGAACCCACATCAAAAACGTCCCGGGGCTTCCCCACGGCTCTCTGCTTGTCTTTTCTCGCCTCTGGCCAGGGCGGGAACCGAGCGGCTTCCCAGCCAGCTCCGGGCGGGATAGGGCTGTGGCGGAACGTGCCGGGGAGACAGAAAAGAAAAACAACAGATGCGTGATTCTAAACTGTACTTTCTTTCTCCTCACTAAAGAACCCTTGTAGTGTATTAAAAAAGCACCTAGAATTTCTTCTACATTGTCTACAATTTTGTAATGATAATCTTTGATTTGTATGTGTTTGTGTTTGTGTGTGTTGTGTGTGTACGTGTGTGTGTGTGTGTGTGTATGTGTCTCACAGGTATTTCCTTGTGGTTAACATGGGAATAATGTAATAATACACTTTATAATAATACCAATCTACTCTAAGAATACCCATTTGCCAGATAGAGATGGGACATGCCTTTATTCCCAGCACTTCGGAGGCAGAGGCAAGTGGATCTCTGTGAGTCTGAGGGCAGTCTGGTCTACTAAGGGAGTTTCCAGACAGCAGGGACTGTTACATCAAGAAATCTTTTTCCTGAAAAACCAAACAAATAAAATAAAATTCTCTTACACTTCCTCTCCCAGCATACTTTATCCTCATACTTGATACAGTCTACACTGTGTATTCATTAAGGTGGGCTTTATATTTCAGTCCTGTTGTTTGTTTTGCATTTCTGTTCCAGACTTCAGAATGGCTGATGTGTCACTGTTCCAGTGATGGAATGTTCATTTATTTGCTAACATATTTATATTTATCTACAAATTTTATACTTTCATATATATTTATATAAAAGTATGAAAACTTAGCATTCTCTTAAAAACTATATTTTTACTATGTTGAACAAGACTCTTGAATCTAAAAGCCACATTTACTCCATACATTAAAGCAGCCAAAAGACAAACAATGGTATTATTAGACAATTAAAACTCAGGACTGAGATTGTTCTATGGTCCAGATCACTTAAGGAGTTATGTCCCTGAGACTAGCAAAGCAGCTCTTGTCCAAAAAACATCTATCAGTTCCCCTGCTTAGGTACAGAGGCTTAAAGAATATCACAACACCACATACATTGAAAAATGTGCCTTCCATAAGTAGACTCCAGGGTGTATAAGTATATGGTGCTACGGGAACCTAAAGAAAGAAACAACAAAATTATTAGTAAGTATTCATGTTTTAGAATATTATGATAACACCTGTAAATTACAAAACTTGTACCTTTCATTTTTAAAAACTTATCCTGAAGAAAAGGACTTTAGGGATTGGGGGTAGAGGGACTGGGAAGGACAATGCATAGCTTCCAAAGGTTACTATGGACACCAACTAGTTTTCTTGAAACAATTCTGTGCATAAACAGAAATATCAACACATCAGCCTATAAAAGCCTAAATATTAATTTCATTTCTTCAACAAAAAATTAGAAAAGAATTGATTAAAATTCAAAAATTTATGTATAAGCTGAAGCAGTAAGAGAAAGGAAATACTTTTAATTATGTGTGTCATAATTGCTAAAACTCTAAGAGAATCTTTCTGATGGAGATTACTAAGTGTGATGACAACTTTCATAAGCCAAAGGGTCTACTAGATAGATCTCTGTGCTGTCAAGGACCTGTAGCCCATCAATTAGGATGGAACAATGCTCAGCAGAAGAAACAGATAAGAAGATCTGGGCCTAATCTGTCAAAATAACTGGACCGAGTATTCTACCTTCACAAGCATGTCTCAGACAATGTGATGAATGAGAAATCCAGCTTAGGGAGGTGGACCACAGTTCACCTAACTGCTTAGACAAAATCCACAAATAAACAAACAAAAATAAAACTTTTAAATTATAATTTGTATTTCCATCTCAATTAGCACTATTCATTTATATAGCTGAGTTATAAATGGATTGATTTATCTGCATAGTCATTCTCTTACAAATTGGGTTATTGCATTCTTGAATAAAAATTATCTGTGAATATTATACATAAATTTACATAATAATTCCAAATAATCAAGTAGACAATCTGTTTCCCTTGATGACAGTAAAGTATGATGTCCTTAAGAAGAGACTACAGGGGTTAGGAAGCACCTAATTCATTTTGAACATAGGAGACAAATGTTAGGGCAGAGTTAACTGGGATAGGTAAAGCAAGTAATAAGCAAATGTCTATCACTGATAGGAGGTAAAAAGGAAATATGAACAAAACCCACAAAACAAATAGCACTTACAAGCACTTGTACAAACTCACATCAGGGATTTGTGAGTATTCTGACAAGCTAAAACCAAAACTGTGTGACTAGTACCTACTACAACAAGCATATTGTATTTATAACATCCTACCATGTCCCAGGATAATAACACAGTCTCATATTCCCTTTCATGACAGTACTTACCTAGGCACTATTTCTCTATGACTAGTCATGGGAGAACTAGAACATTCTTGTCCAATAGGATCTAGGCAACATGCTGGCAACTACAGTACATAAATATGACCACTGCTATGACCACTGCAGCTATGAAATAAAATTTTGTTTTATGTTTTAGGCAGAGTCTCTTCCTGAGACCCAGGATGCAATCTTCCTGCCTTTTTCTCTTGATTTCTTGCATGCTGGCACATAGCATGTGCCATCACACTTATCTTAGAATGGGTTTTTTCTTTTTTTTATTTGATTTTAATAGCCACTCATGACCAACCACTACGGCATTAACTGCATAGGTAGTCCTAGAGTACCACTTACCCTAAGTACACTAGAACATGTTCATGAGAAAGCTATGGGCTTTATATTACTATATGTGTTAATACACTAAATATAATCTGATAAAATCTTCAAACACTATTCAGCATATAGGTCACCTACTGATATTTCACAAAGACATGAAAGGCCTCAAAAATGTTTTGATAGCTCTGAGACAAAGCTTATTTGAGAATAAGAATATTCTCATGAATATTACATGAGAATATACATGAGAATATTTGGTCTGGGGAATGAGAATGTAGCTCAGAGACAGTGTTGAGTGTCACAAGAGTGTGAGTTTAATGCCTAGAAATAGCACTTGACAAACGAACAAGTCAGCCACCACCAATACCCCTCACAACCAAAAACAAACCCCACTTATGAACAATGTGTTAAATGAAATATAATTTGCAGCAGTGGATAAAAACCAAAACAATATATGCCTAAAGAGTGAACATTCACCTAGCAGTACTGGGGAGATGGTCAGCAGGTGAAACACTGGCCAGACATGTGTGAGGCCTGGAGCACCCAGGTAGATGCTGGATATGTTTGGCAGCTCATGTGTAATCCCAGTACTCTGTGAGCAGAGACAGAAGATCCTGCCACCAAGCTTGCTAGCTGGACTAGAGTGAGCAAGCTCTGGGATTCACGAGACACCATGCTTTAGACTACATGGTGGATACTGAGACAGAGAGACACTGACCATCAGCTGTTGGTATCCACATGTAATTCTGGTGCACACACAGTGGTTAAAGGCCTCTTACTTGCACAGGACCCAGGTTTGGCTTCTAGCATCCATATTCAGAGGCTCACAAAACTCCAGTTCCAGGAGTTCCAATGCCCTCTTGCCTCTGTGGGCACATGCACAAAAGTGGTGCACATAAACTCAAGCAAGCACACACACATACACAGGAATACAAATAAATAAGTGGTAAATAAATGCAGATATTATATTAACTTTATCAGTGCATGACCTTCTATCCAGGTTCACATAATTGTAAGTATGGAAGTTTCCTACTGTTGCTTTAGGCACCAAACTTTAATAAAATAACAAAAAATTAGTTAAAATGTATCACAAGAATAAAGAAATTTATATACCATGTTAACTCACAAGTCAGCACATATAACCTAATATAATACAAGCTGACAAAAAACAAAGGAAATGAATTTGCCTGTGTTTTAAAACTAATAAAAACTGCAAGTGCCTCATAGACAGACAGGGTCTCAAAAAGCAAAAGATCTGTGAAAGTTTCACTAACTAAACCAGGGTAATGTAGTTTAAAATATACAGACAATGGGGTGGAGCTGAAGTTTGGATTTAGTTTTTTTTTTTTTTAATTTCCTTGTCAATTTTATTTTTTTTTAATTTTGATATATGCTCACATTACCAAAACCTTCCTGCCTTCTCATTGAACTCATAAATAACAGAAACAACTATGGATGTAAACTGCGCATATCGATCTTTCCTCTCAAACTTCCTGCCGGGTCCACTCATTGACTTGCCTACTTTATTGCCTGGGGACAAGGTTCTGAATCACTGAGCAGCAGCTGGGCAGGTCCTAGGCCCCTTGCACTCGAAAGGATGCTGAACATAGCAGTTTTGCTCCCCAGGAGACAAAGTATTTTCTGCAAAATGATCTCAAATTCGGAACTAAACTATCCTCATTGCATTATCCAGGGACCGATCCGATTAGACTCTAACCATGAACTCCAAAGCCACAGCTTTCACTCACTCCAGGAACCCGGAAAATCCAGGAACTATCTAAACTTCCGGAACCTGCCCCAGACACAGGCATACACACTCTACTAGCCTTGCCTGGTGCTTGCCCACATTTCTCAGAGCAACTCGGACTGGGCAGGGGTAGGGCCTAGACCAAGCTCTGCCCTGGTCATCACAACAATGCTTGGGGCTAGCTTCCAGATTCCTGATTATTTTTAGTGACTGAAGCCCTAGGAGGAGGAAGAGAAGCCATTACTGACCTTCTGAGTTAAGCACCCAAATGCAGTTTTTAAAAAGGTGTAAATGTACTGAGATAACAATGTTATTTGGATGTTTCAACAGCAGTTTTGGGCTCTTTATGCTACTTTTAAGCAAGTTCACGAACACAGGTAAATGGAGCACTTTGCCAGAAGATTTTGACTGCAGTTTTGAATGTTCAAATATTGTCTAATTTCAGAAAACTTATAAATAATAATTTTGAATTATAGAAAGCTGATCAAGTCTGTATATGTTTTAAACATATATTATGATTATTTGGAATAATTGGGAACCATTAGCATCAGGTTCAAAACATATTTTAAACATAGAATAACATTTTATATCAATGTCAAAACGTTCCCAGATTAGTTTAGTTTAAATTGAATATACATTTATTCAGGACATCCATTTTTACAGGAAGTAGGAAAAATATTGAAATCCCCTTGTTGAAAATGAGGGTTGTTTGATCATTCTTCTGAATTGCATGCAGTGATGACATTCTCCCACACAATATATTCAACGAAGACAAAACGATAGGATTTTGTGCATTGGTTGGGGAATGAAATTCATCTTCTCCTGTGGTTCTATCAATACTAAAATATAACAGTTCACAATATTATTCCAATGACTAGAGAAAATTAAAAGTGATTGCCATTTAATTGAGTTAAAGAAATTTTAGTGTGGTTAGGACGTATTCCATCAACTACATGATGTCTGAATTGGCTCAAACAAAGAAATAGAATATGAGGAGAAAAGCAAATAATTTGACATTGCCAATTAATTTCCCATTTAAATGATGCAAATAGTCTCAATTTAGAATTGGATGTATTAGAATAAAAGGAGACTTAAAACAAAATGTATTTCTTCGGATTGTTGTTTATATCTGGCCATCCATGCTATCCCCATCACATTAAACTTCCTAATACTACCAATTGTTGTATAATAATAGGGATCTTGAACAACTCCTCCATATTGTCTATCAGAAATGACACTTTCATTTTCATTTTGTCCAGATAGCCCTCCTATCAAAGCATCTGTCCTCCAGCAGAAAACATCCACTGCATTTGCTGCAGTTATATTTAAGAATAAGCCACTCTTCAAGCTCCTGTGGAACACAGGGCAACATTTCTGGCATTCCTATGTTTGATATGTCAAGATTTTCTGTCTGTGCACAGATATAACATGAAGTATTCCTGGAACCAAATAAAATATGTATCTCATTTCCTTTGGTAGTAATCACATGATCAAAAGGAAACTTTGCTAAAGTAAGTTCTAAGGTTGACTAAGTGATAAATATGATAAAAAATTAAAACCCTACAATTTGAAGGCAGTATTAAACCTCTAAGCCAATTCCCTAAACCTCATTGGGCCCAACTTTTCTAGCAATATGCACTAGCATATTTTCTTATTTTTAATTTTTGGCTTTCTATTGACAGCAGTGAGATGTGGCATGGTTAAGTCAAATGCCAATGAATTCATATATAAAATCTATTAATAATCTGCACTTGAAGTTGATAACACATGAGAGAATACAATAAAAACCAATATTTCTTCAAAGAAGTCTTTACATCCTGTGAAAATATACCCTAGCTCTCAGCGTCTAGTGTGCTGGGGGCTCTGGGAGGTCGCACATAAATCAGGACACAAAGGATGTAGAATTACATGATCCACTGCATGTTTTATTTGTTGAAACTCCTCACTTATATACACTTTTTTAAAGCAGAGAAAAAAATGTTGCCTCAGATGGCAACAGCGCAATGTAATCATATTTTAGAAATCAGGTTTTGCTTAGCACAGAAACTGCATAGCTTGGATAATGTCTGCGGACTAAACAATCTCTTCGAGAACTGAATTGTATTTTCAGTTGCAAGATAAAACCAGCTTTTTTTAAAGTACAGAACTGAAATAGACGTCCTTGAGAACAGGAGCTAAGTTTCTGGCAGAACGTTGCATACTGATAGAGGAAGTATGCTCCCTCTGGTCTTGGCATGCCAAGAGTTAAAGAACACAAAGTTTATCTCAAGTTATCATATCAGGACATTTCAGTGTCTATACCTCAATACCTAGCAACTTTAGTTTTTCACTAACCTTGCCCAGCTTCCTTCCTACCTCTGTATCTTCAATTTTAGATGCCTGCATCCTCAACTTGTATTCACTATATAAAAAGCCATCACATTTCAGCTGCACATTATATATTTCGAATTGGATGTCTCAAATATCTTTCCAGGTCTCAAACTATAGCAATCTAAAATATAAATATTGATTGAATGATCTCTATCTTTCTCCTTTTGAATGTTCACCAATTCTATCATGCAATAATGCACCTTCCTCTTGCCACTACATAGGCTACTAAAGGCTAAATGCTCATTCCCAGTCACATTTTGTAGTCCTAGTGTGATATAATTGAGAGGTGAAGCATTGGAGCATGAGCTCAAAACTTTCCTAATGAGAACAATCTACTTGCGAGCACAAGAAAATAGTCATCATTCTCTGTGCCATAGTAAGATAAAACAGAAGAAAGAAACAAAGAAACAAAAAAGAAAGAAAGACACCAGGCAGCAAGATTTTTCCAAACATGAGAAAACAAACATGACTTGAAGAAGCAGACACCAGCTCAGATGCCTTGAAGAGATTTAGATTAACTGAGTCACTTGAATAGGAAACTCTCCAACCTGCTGAGCTCCCTTAAAGTGTGATGTCTACCTGAGTACGCTCAAGGTTCCCAGGTTTTGTGAGTTGTCATTTATCCTGTACTGGGCTTTGGATATGCAGATCTTTTGAGTCAGTTCAATTCTTGTAAGTAATCCCTTACCAAACTCCTGTAAGTAACACAAATAAAATTCAGGTACATTGGTGTCATTCATATATTCCTCTGGCATGAGTGCCATATCTTGCATGAAAAGAAATGTGCAGTGTGTCCCCCAAAATGTCTTGTCACACAACAGAAGCCTCTAAAGTAGTAGGTTTCCATATTTTTTGTAAAACTTTTTGTATTTTCATCACTTCCTATACACCCTGTCCTCTAGCCTACTCTCCTGTTCCTAATAAATATTTAATCCTTCCTGTCAATTATGCTTCTTTCCATCTTTAAATCATCTCATACTTTGTCCCCTCCCTTATAAGCCACCACTACATGGCCCCTTACTTGTCTTCTGACCTCTAAGAGTATTCTAAATGAAATAGACTTGTGTGAAGGATTAATAAAATATCCAGATATGAAAGAAAGCATGCCAACTTTGTCTTTGTTGCTCTAAGTTGCCTCATTCTGGATTAATATTTCCATATCCACTCATTTACCTAAAAATTTTTTTCTCTTAAGTGCTGAATAACATTCCATTGTACAAATGTTTTGTATTGTTATTACCCACTCAATAGTTGACAGATATCTAGGTTATTTCACTAGAAAACTCCTGTAGCAAATTTTGGTGTTTGCCTGATAATAGGCTGTATAGGCTTATATGTTTGACTACTTGGTCTCCAGTTAGTGGAAATGTTTCAAAAGGATTTAGAAGTGTGTCCTTGTTGAGGAGGTATGCCAGTGCTGGTGGGTTTTTGAGGTTTCAAATCCCACACCACTCACAGTCTCTTTCTCTTTGCCTGCAACTGTGAACCTACAGTTTTTACCCCAGAGCCATGCCTGCTTGCCTGCCATCATGCTTCCTACTGTGAAGGTCATGGAGTAACATTCTGAGATTATGTTCAAGCCACCAGTTAGTTGCTATCTCTTATAAATTGCCTTGGAAATGGTGTCTCCTCACAGCAGTAGAGCAGTAACTAAGACATCAACAAACACACTTGGCAAATTATTGGGATGAAAAATGAATTGTTACAAATCAATAGTCTTCAAATAAACAACAAACAAGTTGAGGAAGAAATAGTGGAAACTCTCTCAATTATAATGTCTTCAGAAATATCTTGGAATAATTCTAACCAATGAAGTAAATGTCTCATACAATAAAAATGAATCTTTACAGCTAGAAGAAAGACATAGGAAAAAGATACAAAAAAATGAAGAAAAAAAAAACTAACGATCACAGATTGGTCAAATTACTATGTGAAAATGATTTTAAACACAATTCTTCCCTGAAATTGAATTTGCAAAACAAATGATGATGAATGATATATGGAAACACAAAAACTTCAGGATTGTCATTACTGATAGAGGTATTAATATCTTTGATCTTAACATAAACTAGATCTTACCTGTCCTACACAAGACAACTCTAAATGGATCAAAGATTTTGATATAACACTGGATAACCAGAATCTAATACAGAATGAATCAGGCAGCACATAGGAACTCATAAACACAGGCAAGTTCTTTCTAAATGGTATACTTATAATGAAGTTATAGGGCCAATAATAGACAAATGGGGCCATATAAAACTAAAATATTTCTGTACAGCAAAGGATATCCTGCGCTCTTGGGTATATACACAAATGACTCTATATCTCACTAAAGAGATAGTTGTTCATCCATGTCCATTACTTTTCTATTAACAACATCCATGAAGAAGAGGTGAGAGCCTAGATGTCCATCAACTGATAAATAGATGTTGAAAATGTGGCACATTTACACAAGGGAATATAATTCAGCTGTTAGTTCAGCTGTTAGGAAAAATGCAATTATAGAATTTCCAGTTGAAAAATAGCACTTTAAACAGTCAACTTGAGTGAGGTAACTCATTAGATATGATATCTATCTATATCTATATCTATATATCTATCTATATATCTATATCTATATCTATCTATATATATATCTATATATATATATATATATATATATATATATATATATATATATATATATATATAACATCCACAGAGGAGACAAGATAATCAGTAAGCAGCTATGAGAAAGGTGGGTATCATTCGTCGATATGGAAATAGAACATAGTTTATAATTGAAGGGGAAAATGAAAAATGAAAAAAGAGGAATTATATGGTATGGGAGAATGAGATAAAGGGAAAATAGGGGGAATAACTAGTGTCAATGGTCTTTTGAAAAATGTGTATATAAACCTATCATTCTAGAAAATTCTTGAAATATTTATGTATAAATTTATGGAGGGTTCCAAGTCAGTTAATCTAAAACAGGGACAGTAATTCAGCTTGACACCATATAGTACCAAATAAAACTCTTAATACTAAGAATGGTTTAACTCTTCCTCAGTTTTTGGTCAATGGATTCCCACTGTTAACCTTTGAGAACATGCCAATAGAACTAAAAAATACCTCATACTTAAATCATAGAACATGGAGAAATGTACTGATACGCAAATGGAAACTTTATCCCTATTGGCTAATGTTAATAATGGTAGAAGATGCTATGCAAAGAACATTATATATATATATATATATATATATATATATATATATATATATATGTAAAATAATAAAACAGTAAATGGTATAATGGTAAAATACTAAAAAGTACACTTCCCTATACATTCAAGTATCTACAGAAAGAGATGTCAGGAAGATTGTAAAATCCAGAAGTGGTTGATCACTTCAAGAAAGGTTTTTTTCAGATAAGGTCGGGCAGATGCACATGTAAACACCCAACAATCGTGAAGGCAGATACAAGACTGCAGAAATTTAAGTCAGATATTTCCAGTGTTAATAAGCTAAATTCAGAGCAAAGATCCACTCCTTGCTGAAGTCCCTTTGATTGATGCTGGGAGAGTGAAAGTCAGTTTTCTTCAATTCTTTACACCTTGTATATCTACCACACTCCAGGGCAGGTCTCATGCCAAGGAGTACACAGCCAACACAAACTGGACTCAATAGGAAAGAAGAAAAAAGCAGAAATAGAGTTAGAGAGCATGAAATTGCGTGGGTAGGAAGGTGTGGGATCTGAAAAGAGTTGGAGGAAATTGTTTGTGTGATGAAAATATATTGCAGATTATTCTGGAATGATAATTATAAACATTTTAAAATTTCAAAATTATAGATTTCATATTCTTTTTTGATAGAATTCACCATGAAGAACTTTATTACTCTTTATGAATTTTAGATAGGCAGGAAAATTGAGGTTTAAAAATGTAGAGGGAGGAAGGGAGGAGTAGAGAACACCAATAGGGGATTACTTCGTAATGGTTCATATAAATCAATACTTGCATTAAGGAAGAAACTCCTACACATGTACATTTCGGGGAGCATGATACCTAATTCTAGCATCTGATACCCCAAGCAACCAGAATATATGTGATGCTACACATATTTAGTCTTTAATGATTCCTATTATGTTATTTGTTGCCCATCCACTGGACCCTTGGGGTGGGAGTAGAGCTGACACAGATCCGAAACACAGGCTCTGGGACTCAGGTATGTGGCAAAAGCAGACTCAGCTTATTACAGGGGGAAGCTTCCACCCAGCCCAGTGTCCCATTGGCTCTCAGACTGAAGGCTGATATTCTCTAGGTGTATCTGGGAAGGTCTGTCTCTTGGCTTGTGGGCATTTCCATCTCTGGGTATATCCATGTGGGTCTCATGCCTTGTTCTGTTCAGTGGCAAGTCCAGTTTTCTCTTACATATTCACCTTTTTGGTTTAATTTTATTTTTTCTGCAACTCTGTGGGAACCAGAGTTCTTGTGCTCTGATCTTGTTGACCCCACCTCAGGTGCCCCAGTATAATGGACTGTGCCTATTTTAGGCAACCCTCACTAGGCATGAGTAAGACCTGTCATTAGTACATGAATATCTTATATTCTTGCCCTGGCTTGGGTTGACTCACCCCTGGAGAATTCTTATCCAGCTCTGGCTACCAGTCCTCAAAGGATGGCTTAGGGTGTGCAGGGCATTAAACAGAGGCCTCATGGATTTCTGTGAGCCAGGCCTGAATCACCTCTCTGGGTGGACATAGTCTGGGTGTTTCAGAGATGTAAGCATCTGCCAGGTAGCCTTGTTGATGGGTGACATGCTGTAGAAGACACTGAAGCAAAATGATTAATAACTGCATGGAGATGGGTAGCATTGACAATGGGAGGCCCAATTGGCTGCCAGCTCTCTTATTAAGATATCTTATTAAGATATTCGGCTGTTGCCGAATATCCCAGCTAACAGGCTGCTAAAGCACATGTCTCCTGAGGGCAGCTGAAGATATGCATAGAATTGGAAACATAAGGGAGGCAAGAAGTCTCATACCCAGCATGGTCCCATTGGTGATGTTGCCATGAAAGCATATGCAGAGACAAGTCAAGGAGACATTTGTGGTAAAGCTGGGTATGCAGGATAATCAATAGCTACAGATTAGGAACATGGGGTAGCAGAAGAAGGGTCCATACATGCTCCACCCAGATAGGGCAAATTAGGAACAAGGTGTAGATGGCATGCATTACCCATCTTCTGTTTCTTCTTCCTCCTTTTCCAGTGTTGCCTGGTCCATGACAGTTCCGACATCCCTTGAGGGTATCCATATTGGTGGAGTAGCACCTTGTGGAAAAATACATGCATAGCCTCATCCTTGAGTTAATAGGGGGGCAGGTGGCTGCCATTGGCTTGTCAGGGTATCTCTCCATCTTGCAAGTGGCAGCAGAGTGTTCATGGGCAAATAGGCCCAGTGCTTGTAAGCTGAACTCAGCCCATGATTATCAAAAACAGGGAAGTTTATGTGGAACATAGCCTCCATTATGGCCAAATGTGGGTCACGTTTGTATTCTGGAGAAGTGACCCATGCCAGCAATTCCTTCAAGGTACATTTGGATCTTTTTACTATTGCTTGGCCTTGAGGATTATATAGATTCCAAAAGTATGGTCAATTTTCCATGAGGCAATAAAATTCATTGAACTATTGGGAGGTATATACCAGGCCGTTGCCTGTCTTTAGGGTCCATGGAATGCCCATGAGAAACATATAATTTAGTTTTTGATCTTTTATTTTATAGTATTGTCTTCTTAATATTTACTTTATACCTGGTTTACAATTTTTAAACATAATTTTGAACTAATTTAATTTATTAAATCCACTCATTGTATTTAAATGCCAACCAGAGAGGTAAAAACACATATATATTCAGGAAAGTAAATTATCCTTAAACTTTTACATATAATTTATATCAGGCTTTATCAAAATAATGTAGCATTTTGGTACAAAAAATGCACCCTGGAAGTCCTGCACTGGAAGCTCTTTTGGAGAAGACCTCCAAAGGCACCATTACCTTCTCCTTGGTGCTGTGGTTGACAGGGAGGAAGGTGACCCAGACACTGCAGAATAACAGCATGCTGAATGTCAGGTTCTTGGCTTCATTCTGTCAGGCAGATTGCTGGCAAGGAAAGCAACAGTGATACTCCCTAGGGCCAGAATCCCCAAATATGCCAGCACACAGAGAAGGCAATGACTGAGCCTTTGATGCAAAGAATGGTGAAGTGACCACATTGAGAGTATACATCTGTATCAATAAATGGAGGAGAGGATTTCATGTAGAACAAGTTGGATAATAGTACCTATGGGCACTATGAGGTTAGGTTCTCATGATACTAGCAGCTCTCTCATCCTTTTTCCTGGAGTAGTGAGCTTGAAAGCAAGGACCATAGTTACTCTCTTGCCCAAGACAGTGGAAACTGCCACTGTATAAAAGACTCCAACGGTGATGTGCTACAAGATGCAGGTGGTCATGTTGGGATGCCCAATGAAGAGCAAGCAACTGAAGAAACATAATACAAGTGAGATTAGCAAGGTATTGGTGAGAATGCAGTTATTGGCCTTCACAACTGGAGAGTCTTGATGCTTCATAAAGACCCCAAGAATAAGTGCTGTGACTGCGGAAAAGCCAATGGAAGCTAAAGCCATTCCCAAGGGCTCTTCATAAGCCAGAAATGTCCAAGCTCTTTGGAGACGGCGGGTTTGCTCTAAATTGGCATACTGGTCATCTGGACACGTTACACATTGTTCCATATCTGCTGGAAAACAAAAGAAAACTCACAAGATATCTGAATTCTAGATTTAATACTTTGATATATGTCCTATTCAGAGGATATCTGACTAAATATTTGGTGTAGAGCAAAAATTGCCTTCCTTTTTGCTATAAAGAGCAGTGATGTCAAGCTGTTCTGTAGCAATACTTTCCTTGTGATGGCCACATTCGTCATAATGATGCAAAGTAGGTACTTAATCTTTGTTCTTACCAATGAGCTTTTATATTAACATGAAAGAAGAAAAATCTGTGGTTCCTTAGTGAACTATTAATGTAATATAAAACCTCAGAGAAATTCTTCAAAGATTAAATTTCCACTCAGTTCTGTAGTGTTGGTAGGTCAACTTCATATGTTAAGCTGATCTAATATGTGGCAAAGTTTATCTATCCCAATGATTGTGTCTTTAAATTGTTTCCTCAAGTAGTCACATGAACATAACAACTCCTCTCATAATTACTGTGTACAAATGTCCATATTTTCATTAATAAAGCTGTAGGCCTCATGCACCAAAAATCCCTTCAGTTTAATTCTGTCACCTTCATAATTAGTATGAATTTTATTAATGCGCGCTATGTACTATTTTGCTATGTTTTATTCCTCTACAGTATAGACTATGAACTTCCCTGAATTCATATCTGATTTTTTTGTCTTTACTAATTGCTTGTTAATTTGACAATAACAAATTTCAAAATACTTACCAATGATATAATGAAGAATTACATGTGTGATAAAAATGAATATATATTTATTTGAATGTGTGTTTCTGAAGTGTTTATGAATGTGTATACATATATGTATATAAGATTGATTCTTTGTATGTAATTGTGAGCATGTATCTCTATAAGTTTGTTAAACTCAGAAAACATAGTCTGTTGTTTTCACTTATCTTCAAGTGTTTCTGGCAACGTCTCTTGTTGTTCTCCACCATATGTGACCATCTTGCTGGCCTGTAAAGTTTGCTGTTTTCCCCTATTTATATCTTTCAATAGGCATGATATGATTGAAGACACTACTACAACTTTTCATATGTTGATAAATGTTTAGCTGTACTATTATAATACTAATACTTTATGGAAATCATTTTATCATATATCTTCGAAGTCCAGAAACATATTTAATTGCACAAAAACAACATCCTCTGAGAATTTGATCTTTGCTGAGGGCAGAAATGGGCCTTGAAGACAAGGATGAGTTTGACTCATGCTTACAATTGAACATGTTTTTTGGTTCAAAGACAAACATGTGCATAAACAATTCTAAGTGTCTATATTCTGGTAAAATTAGTAGTTATATAGATGCTTGTTCCCCAAGAAGGTTATCTGAAAAACATTATGTCCATGCCAATAATGATGTGAGCCAATCAGAAATAAAGTGATTGTCATTTCCATTTTCTATAATACTGATGGCATTACTTAAATAGTGAACAAAAAAACAAAGGAATGCTATGTCTTCAGGTTCTCTCCAGGCACCTTTGAATGTGGCTGTGATCAGTTAATCAATCTGCAGATTTCCCAAATGCAAACACTCACATGTGTAAATGGAAACCTCATTTTCTGGACAGGGGGCACAATCAAAGCAGCAAGTTGCTGCTCCATTCTTATGAAAATTCCTGAATCCAGGATGCATGTAGAATAAGGAAACTGACATAATTAAAGGATGTGTTGTTGACAGATATAGGTTGTTTCCAGTTTCTTGATATCTGTAGCTTCTTATTTATTTCATATACCTAAGTATATAATTAGACTGTATTGCAACTGAAGATCAGACAATCTTTACTACTTTACATAATACCACATGTATAAATATTTGGAAATGAAGTAGTTAAAAATAATGCTGTTCCAAACAGAATAAGTTGACCATGTTCCATGGCATAAACTTGAATGACCAATGAAGTTTTCAGGAATCTGTAAAGACTTGGGGAGGAATGAATATGATCAAAGCATAGTACAAAAACTCTAAAAGAAATAATATGGATTTTCAAATATGTAAATAAATCTAGAATGTGTGGAAATATGTCTATATTGACTATAAGTTGTACTTCATTTAGCCTCACACTGGTTTGAAATATTTTGATGCTATATCTAGTTACATTTTTCTTTAAATTAGATATAGCTAGATCATTTCCCCTTTTCTATTTCCACATTGCTACCTCACCTATGTTCTGTTACTTCCACGACTCTCCATGTATCCTCCACTCCATCTCAAATTGATGGTAACATAGATATTGTTAAGTCATGCATAAATATGTGACTGCAACTAAGTAGATGCCATTTTATTCCTTATGTGTAAATGTTTTCATGACTGACAGATTTGTAATGGATACCATATTAGGAGATTATGACAAGATTCTGATGGCTTTAAATTATTTTATTTTATTATATTTTTAATTATGTGTGTGTGGGTATGTGAGAGGTGGGTACATCTGTGAATGTATGTATTCATAGGAGCAAGAGACATAGAATATCCTGGAGCTTGGGGCCATTGTAAGCACTGCACATGGGTCAGGAGAACTGAATCTAGTTATTTCTCAGAGCATTAACCAATGGCTCTTAACCATTGAATTATCTCTCCAGGCCCCCAAAATGTGATGGTTTATATGAAATATAATTAATGAAATTTGAAGGTGAACACACCAATGTTTTTCTTGTGGACTACTGAATCGTATCTTCAGATATGTACAGATGTTGACCTTGTGTTAAATAAGGAGAATGTCTTCCTATTTCCACTTTTATTCCAAGGCCTTGTGGGGAATTCCAAATGTTGAAAATGTCATACTCTGCACATGGTTTTCCTTTCTGATTCATGTGCACCAGTTTTCCAACAGGGACTAAATATAGTGTTCTTCAGAAAAGACGGCACATAAAACAGATGCATCATCATCAAGTGCTTAAAATATGTCTATCCATTAATGAATGAGACATTGTGAATGTCTCCACATTTTTTCATGCCTTCCTGGAAAGTATTGCAGGTACCCAGTGGAGTGAAATACATGAAATTTTATAGATAACTAAAAATTATTTTATTTTATCAGGTAAGTTTTTCATAGCAAAATTTTCCCAGAAGTACTTATCAAAATGTAAGAAAAATAGTAAAGTGACTGTCAGTAGTCAATTCATGTATGATAATTATTACAGCAACTGCTAAGTAAGGTTGTACTCATATTTCATTTATGTATCTATATGTATATCTGTCTTTATCTATATACATATCTATTCATAAATATACATATGTAAATGTAATAATAATAATTAAAGTGAAAGAGGCCAGGCATTTGAGGAGTAAGTGGGCATGGAGAATTTTGGAGAAAGGAAAGGATGAGAAATGATGTTAAATAATACAGTAGTAAATTAAAATGTTAATTTTTAAAAGTATTATCCTAATTATCTATAAGGTTTACAATAATTTTAGTTATGTATGCAATTATCAATCACATTTATAAGCATATAATTTGTTTCTTGACAAGCATATTCTCTTCTAGTTGTCACTTGAGGATTTTATGATAAAATTTTCATATATATGAAATATTGAACTCATTTGGTACAATATTGAGACAAAATATTTAATCATCTTTCAGATAAGTCGTCCTTCATTCAGCATTGTTCTCCTGTAAGTCATAGACATTCACATCAAGATTTGTATATTAGGAAGTTAGAAGTATAGAAATACTTTCTATGAAGAGACAAATTCATACAAGTGGCTGTTTACACAGCAGGGGGAAAAAGCAGGCTCAAGAGGAGATTGTCCCTGTGGCATGTATGCCACAGATATGTGTGAAATCATGGCAATGAAGACTAGAAACTTGATACTAATAACATTTTTTTCTGAATTCTCTTGGTCAAAAAGTCTGCAGATCTCAGATACAGAACCTTAAATTCACATTTGTGCTCAACGAAGTAATTTTTAGCTCTAACTTCAGAATTGACAAATACAAATCTGAGCAAAGTCACATGATTGATGTTTATACTTCAGATGAGAAAGAATTGTTAATGGAAATAAAAGTGCTGGAAAACTGTGCTGAGATAGATTAATACATAAGGAGAAAAGATCACAGTTATCAGAAATCACTTAAATGGTGGTCAAGAATTAGGAAGACTGAAATGTCAAGCGCCATCTGATTTTTTTAATCTAAATTGGCATAATAAAAACCACATTTAAGTGGAGAAAGAAATAGATTTGTAAATGAGCCCAAAGGATGATATAATTGATTTATTATGTCTTATATCATAATAATTTATAAATCATTTAATATAAAATATTTATATATGTTTTTATATAAGACTGAAATACATATTTGATGAGATTTACATTTGAATATATTAAAGGCATGCTCCAAAAACTTCATGGAAGTGTCATTATTGCTGGTTTTACACTTTGTACATGAAGTTCACATTTTCTTAATGTTTAAAGGAGTTTCTTCTATTGAAATATGTGCAAATATTTTCTTTGTGATTACACATATTGTCTCATAGAAGCATTATTCATAATCTTTTCTACATAAGTTTCTTTTTACACACATTTTTATAGGTATGTAGTGCATTTTTAATTCCCTCATTCTCTATCAGAATATACAATATTTTATCTCCGAGAATACTTGTGAATGATTCACATTTAATATTTCATGTTCTCTTAATGTTAAGTTGTCAAAGAATATGCTATGATTTAAGAACTATAATTTAGATCTCAGGCATTAGGAATATGATATGAATTATGAATCATCTAAGCCATTATTAAAATGATTTAAAGGGATTTTTATAGTGGTTAAAGAACATAACTGCTGAAGTCAAACAAAACATCGTGATACCCAATATGACCAAGATACTTTGCATTTTTTGAGACAAAGTTTCTCTATTGTAACTCTAGGTGTCCTGGATCTCACTGTGTAGAGTAGTTTGGCCTTGAACTCACAGAGATCAGCCTGTCTCTTCTTCCCAAGTTCTGGGATTAAACACATGCCTCACCACTACCTGGCAATGAATGAAATTTTTAATTTCCAAAATCTATTAAAGGAGAAAATGCTATGGATTAGATATATGTTTCCAGTCATGGATTACTCATGTTTCTCTAGAATGAGAATTTCAGAAAAATATATACCAGACTGAAGACAGTATTCAGAGATAAACAAGCTTTATTGATTTTCGCAAAGATAAAATTTCTCATTTCAAAGTGACCTACTTTTATGAATTCTGAAATTGCTTTCAATTTTAAAGATCTCTATCTCTGAAGACTTACATTAGGGAAGACAGCATTTTACAAAAATGTAAGGGGCATATTAGAAGAATTCAATGGAATTGATTTGAAAATTGGATGTTTGCAGCATCCTTCATAATGCTAATATTCCTTCCTTTAGAATACCACCCCAGAAATATGTGTTTTTTTCTGCTATTTTTTTACTATGTAAGAGATTAATAGGAGCCCTTATCTATTATCCAACATCTCCTTGATATCTTCCTGTGTTGGCATGTGCTTTGATACATTGTTAATATTTGATAAAATAAATTCACTACAAAACAATACATAAAGATTGCTTAATTATAAATGTGAACTATCTGTATGTGATGTGGAACTTACAGGACCATCATGGACAACATCTTTAAAACACGCAATTTATAGCAAACATCCAAAGATTAGGTTGTTAAATAAGCAGGTATTTTATGCCACTAATACTTCTTTGGATTATATATAATAGGTATACTGGGAAATCACATGAAAACTTTGTAGAGCATTCAGATTTATCAGGAGTAATCTAGAATCTAACTGAAATTACATATGATATTTTAAGGTTAATTTTATGATACCTCATTATAGTTATGAAAAGTGGGTAACACAAATCACACCAGAGGCTAAACTTTGCCAATACATCTCCTTATGTTCTTCACTCTCTACTTGATTCTTCAGATTTTCTTTGGACCATTTCATGCAATCCTGAATTACAATGTCCTGTTTCACTATGTGTATCAGATAGCACCCAAAGATACATGTTTGCTTCCTGACATGGTCTCTTTGATGCTTTATTTTACATGGACCTGGATAGAGCTGGTCTCATCAGATGATGATCAAGGTATTCAGATTCATTCAAACTTATGAGGAGAAACGCAAAATCATGGAATCTGTATAGAAGTGTGAATATGATCCCAAGAATATTCAGTTATACATGACAAGGGGTGAGATATATGATAAAAAAATCATGGCATCATCAGCAAAGGTTGTTATTATTTGTGATGATATGAACTCTACTCCAAAAGTGAACTTTAGAAGATAGGGATATTTAGGAGCACAGCGAGTCTGAATCACAACGTCACAATGGGATGTCATCATAAGTAGAAAGATTTCAGCCTTGATCCTTTCCATGGGACTGTAATTTTTGTATGGCACCACAATAAAGTTTCTAAATTTAGGAATTTTATCAAGACAATAAATACTTCTAAATACCCAGTAGATATTTCTCAGATGAGATTGGAGTGGAGTTATTTTAATTGTTCAATCTCCAGGACCAACTATAGCACAATGAATCCATTTTTATTCAACATCTTATTGGAATGGTTGGAACAGCACAAATTTGAAATGGTTCTAAGTGAAGAAGCTTACAATTTATACAATGCTGTGTATGCTGTGGCATATACCAACCACAAAGTCATTCTTCAATAGGTAGAGACTCAATACCCACAAAGACTGAAAGGAATATTCTATGACTGTCAGCAGGAAAGAGATTGATCTCACAATACAAGCGTTTCTGTATTCAAAACTCTCTAAGATGCACCTTTTATGTGGATAACTTAGATACACAGAAATAAAATAAAATGGATCACAAATTTTTGTATGAAGATTAGTTATTTTTATGAGCATATGTCGTAATTTTTACAAAATGAGTTCAAAATTATAATGGTACCTAATATTTTATCATAAAATTCTCAATCTGAACAAATGAATAAGTATCGATTAATATCCAGGGCAATTACCTTTTGAAGTCTTAATTAATTATGAAATAAAATAATGAAGTACATTTTTATTATGTTCATTTTTATTTCATACATATATACTGCATTTAAATGATTACCCACTCACTCACATCCTCTTAACAACTTCCAAGCCTCACATTTCATTTCAAATTCATGCTTCTCAAAGGTTAGTAAAATGGTCAGAGATACCCCCATCCTGCCTATAGGAGCTTTTCAAGGACACCAATCTCAACAGCCATATGATATATTTACATGACCCTACAGGTTCCGTGACTATGGCTTCATTCTCTGTGGACCTCTAGTGGTTCTGGTCAGTTGATATTCTGGGGCTTGTTTTCCTGGTGTCCTAAGCAACTCTGGTTTCCACCATTCTTCCTCTCCCTCTTCCATGTTTGGCCCTGCAAGATGTTTGGCCCTGGGCCTCCAGATGCCCCTTTCAGCTGGTGAGGGGGATTTCTCTAATGAGGACTGGGTTAGGTACCAATCTCTGAGCAGAGTGAGACAGATTAGAAACTGTCTCCTGGGAGGGATGGTTCTTTTCTGGGGAGAATGGGGAATGTTAATGGTTGGTAATGGTAGTAGACATGGAGGAGATGGGAGGTGATGGGTTTGGAGGGAAAGGGGGAAGAGTGGGCTGGGATGTACTAGGTAGGTTATATGAGAGAAAATACTTAAATAAATAAAAATATATAGCTACCTGTTAAAAAGCTTCATGCTTCTCTTTTAAAGTTATATTTGTTGTATACAAAGATACTTGAAGACATACATATAAATAAAACAAATAAAACAACTACACTTAATATGTTGCTGTTTGGATAGTTTTCATAAAAGGAATAAGGTTGTGATTGAGTTAACTGTTACTCATTCTAAGGTTAGCATTTGTTATGGCAATTTCCACCTTAGAACATTGATATGAAGTCTAACACAATTTAATTACCACTGAGATATCTTGTAATTCTCTATATAGGATACATTCAATATATCTGACTCTTTATGGAAGGCTTTAAAAAATAGGGCATATTCATAAGGGTACATTGCCTTAAAGGCTGCACTTTTGTATCATCTAATGATGCATCCTTCTTAGATGGCTCCTTTGCTGAAGAACATGGTGTTTACTAACCCTGATGGAGAAGTAGTGGATATGAAGCAGAGTGGAAAATTGTGTGCTGATCATCACATTTTCAACATTTGAAATTTCCCACAAAGATTAAGATTAAAGGTGAAAATAAAAAGCTATTCCTCTTTTTCTCCAGAGAGTCAACAATTGCAAATCTATGAAGACTGGCAATGCCCTATGGGAGGCCATTTAATTATTTTCAGTATTTCAAATATATGAAAATTCAGAATATTGAAATGATGGCTCAGTGGTTAAAAATAATCACTGCTCATGCAGAGGACTGAAGATCAACAGTTCATAGTACCCACGTTTGATGCTTCTAAGCTTCCAAAAATTGTGAATGAAATTTGTCAATCAAACTATTCTGTAATGAAGAGTAGATTGAAAGTCTTAACATAATGATGTCTCAAAATTACAAATTGTTCAATCAACAGAGAAAGAGGAACAGACCATGGGAGTTGATAGAATATGAAAATAAGCATTGCAAATTTATGCAATCTGTGGCAGCTTACTTCCAGGCAAGAAACCACTACCCAGATGTCATAGTGAAAACAAACATGAGTGTTTCCAACTGAGAACCCTGAACATTGAAATACTTAAAGGGAGATGATGACCACTCAGCATATTAGATGACAGGATTTGACCACATGGAAATTGTTTTCAAGTGTTATCCAAAGCATGGAAGCTCCTGGAAAAGATTGGTGCTTGCTAGTGCCTGGCCAGAAATACAAACTTACAAATAGCCTCTTGTAAATTCCCAGAGATCCTGAACAAAAAACAGTCTGACCTAACAAGAGCTGGAGACAAGCAGTGTTTTTTAACTGAGTGAAGTGAAGGAAAATGCACCCAGCCCATCACGGAGTATGGAGTCTTCAAAGTTCTCTTTGGTAATTTCATATGTGCATATAAGGTATCCTAGTTGCTTTCTCCCTACATTATGCTTTCCCCACCTGCACTTGTGGGCCACCATCTTCTTTACAATTTTCATTATCATATTTACTGGCTTTTGTTTTCACATCTCCAAGAGTTTAACTAGGGCCATCTGTGTGACCTGAATTTGGAAATAACCATCAGATCAAACAGGACTCACCAGTGAGTACACAGTGGAGTCTATGTCTCTTTAAAATCACTGAGAATGTGTTAGTTAATAATAAATCAGTAATAAGTGTTCCTTTTCCCTCTCCTAAACTGAATTTTAGTGGTTACCTACTTAAGTGGACCCACTGCCTCCGGAGTGCTTGGATTAAAAGCATGCTCTGCCACAACCCAACAAGCAAATATTTAAGCGAAGCAATACAAATTTGTTTTAAATACATAAAAATTAATTGAGTATAATTAATAATCATAGAAACTCTAATACAAACAGGAGTAAAATTCTATCTCACTCTGGTTGGAATCCTTATCCTATAAAAATAGAAAATTCTGGTGGCAATGAAGAAAAGGAGATTCTTATGTAGTTTCAATGGGAGGCTAAGTATTGCATCATTGATAAAGAATGTGATACTTTCTCTTCCTCTTCCTCTGTTCCTCTTAGTGACAGGAATGTAAGCCAGGGTTTGGTATCTTTTGAGCCTGGACTCTATCACAAAGCTATGTCCACTGCCTGAGTTACATCTTACTACTTATTCATCCAGGTCTTTCCTCAGTAGCAGCACATGTGAATCTGGACCTTGTCTTCAGGTGTCAATTTCATATAAAATAAAACAAGAAAACAGCTTCTGTGACAAGTTCTTATAATTAACATCTGTCCTTTGGCTTGTTTCACAGTGTGTTACACAGATATCATTTTCTGCATGATTAGAATATTCAATAAATGAAAAGCCAGTTTAGTTTAAACATAGAAAGTTGATAGTAGTCAGCCAATGTATAAAGTTGATGCATATAATTTTTCAAAAATATAAATCGTCAGTAAGGCTTCTGTTTAATAATTTATTATTAATAATTTATCATCAAAAGTAATACAAAATAAAGATCAGAATTTATACAATTTAATATGTTTTGTTCACAAAGAGTGTTTAATCCCAGACATTTTCATGATAGCATAAGATAACTCTGAACCTGTTGAAAAATCATCCCTACTCTCTGGCTTCTCTAACCTGTAGTGAATAGTGAATTTAGTTACTGCTCTGGGGATTTCTTGATATGGATAGTTTAAATTAATAGAATTACACAATAGGTGCAGCCCTCTTCGTCAGGTTTATTTATTTATGAGTGTTTTCTAAGTGTATTAGATGCCTCATTGAAGACAGAGGACAGTCTCAGTTGTCATTTATTTAATTGAGAAGATGACCCGTATTGGTCTGAAGTTTAGAAAGCAAACTAAGCTGACTAGCTAAGAAACTCAAAGCATCCACCCATCTCTGGCTTTTCTGTATTGGGATTCCAAGCATGCACTACCATGCCCTGTTTTTGTTCATTTTTTTTATTTCTGATTTTTTAATGAGTCCTAAGAACTTAACTTATGTCCTCTAACCTTCAAGGCAAGTACTTTATTAACTGAGCTCCCCCTACTCAGTCTCTGAGCTTGAATTAATTCACAGAACATAATGTTTACTTCATCCACACTGCAGTATGTATCATGCCCTATTCTTTAATAGCATCACAGAATTCTGTGAATGGATGAACTCATTGATCAATATTCACTGTGTTTCTACCTGCTGAATTTACGATCCATGTTGCCATGAATATTCCTGTGTTTGACTCAGATTGAACATGCATTTATATAGTTTACTTGAGTGAATTATCAGGGCTGTAACAGCAGCTTTTAAAAAATTAGTTGTCTCAGAATATCTTCCAACTATATACTTACTATGAAGTTGGATTTCCTATTGTTTTATAGACGGCTATTTCCACAGATTTCCATACTGAGTGTCTACTGAACTCTTTTGTCCATGCAGTGATATATTTTGCTTGGTGTCAGGAATTAAAAGATAGATGACATTTTTTCCTGTTATGCCAAATAACATATGAGTATAACTCATGCTTAGCTTGGGACATCTAATTTTGGAATCTATAATAAATAAATACATGTGCCTTTAAAATTTAGTTAAGAGGGAAACACATGAGAAAATATATACAAAAACATATGTGCACATACATATATAATTTGGACACACAGAGGAAGTAAAGGTAGAACAATAGTAGTGACTTTGGTGATAATAGTTTCTGTGGATGTGGCTTTAACATCTTCAGAAAGCACTTAGCTATTGGCAAATTCCAAGGCTTTAATTGTCAAATCTTTTCATGGCCTCAGGGATGGGCCTGTCTTAGGGCAGAAAAAAAATGAAGAAATGACAGGAACACACATAAACAGCAAATGCTTGAGTGTGGCAGTTTCCGTTCTCCAAAGTAACTCAGAACCTCCTTGAATTTATTATATACAGTTGAGCAAGAAGGCTCAACTTATTTCATTCAGTTATACCAGAAGGGGTGGTTATTATGCAAAGATTAACAGAGAGGCAAGGTTTAAGTACCAAACTGGATCAATAAGACATGTTTAGCTAGTCTTTTCAGGAGAAGTTTCTATAAGGAAGTGGTCTTCAGTCAATCAATACCCAGGATTGTGTTTTAATACAGCCTCAGACACTAAGGTCATATACCACATGGCATTTGTTTCAAACTATGACTATGGTGCCCATTTCTGACAAATCGTGCCTCAAATTCTGTGACCTTAGCAAGAAAGCATTTGTATACAGCATGAGAAAGGACTATTTTACCTTCAATGTAAGTTACCATTGTCATAGGATACAAGACAATGGATGCTATTCCATTTTTTTCATTCTTTTTCTTGAAGCATAAGACATCTGAAATGCATTTGAAAAAGCCCACACACTCAACAGCCCTTTTTGTGCTTTGCTGCTTTAAGGACCCATTCTTTTAAAATAGCCTGGTAAAGGAGGAAGTGGCTGTTGTGTGTTGTGCTCTGCAACCACAGGCTGGTAATGAGTCACATTTCCTCCTTCTCTTGAAATGTGGTTTCCTCTTCTGTGAAAGATGATAAGAAGATTTTACTTTCAGAGTGGAGGAGTAGAGTTAGTTCATTTCTCTGTTTTGCTTTCTCCTGGATTATAGGGATTCATTTAGTTTTAAAGTTTATTTTCAAAATTATTCTTTGAATATTTTATATGTATACATAATATAGAATAATCATATTTTCTCTCCAGTGTTCCCTAGATTCTAACCACTTAACACAGCCTCTTCTAACTTCATGACTTCTCCTTTTAAATTAACCCACTGAATCCAATTAGGTCTCCTCATATTTGCAAGAACATGAGATCATTCAGTGCATCATGGGAAATCTAACAGTGATAACACCCCCCAAAATGAGTCTCACTCCCCAGGCAGTTGTCAACTGTCAATAGTCTCTTAGAGGAAGCCACCATAAGATCGTCATTGGTCCAAGCTTGAATTTCTGCTGTTTCAAAGTGCCATCTTTTGAATATGCATGGCTATTGTGTTCACAAACTTAACAGTGAGGCTATGGTAACCTGAACAATATCATGTGCTATTCGGCAAAACATATTGACATAGGTGTCAAGTAGTAAAGCTTTTCTTGAAAAGAATTTGAAGAAAAGCAGTATATATTTCTTTACTAATATGAAAGTGCATAAAAATGCCAAAATTTTGTGAAGAACTCTGAGTTTGGCTCTGTTTGAGGGACTGGGTAAGTGGGAATGGGTAGGTTTTCCACACTTGGCTTACTGGTGTTCAACGAAGTTACTGAAATGTGGAAAGTACATGAGGTACATATATGCAAATGCGATTATGAAACCCATCATTTTATACAATCAATATATGCAAATTTGTAGTATTTCCTTTAAATCACGATACTGTTTGTTGCCTAGTCATTTCTTATGATGAGGGCAGCTCATCTAGTTTTAAGTGATCTCTTTCATGTGTTTACAGGCAGATAGTGGGTCATCAAAATGATTATATTTAACATGATTCCACTCATACCTCTGGTGGTTGGTAGCTTGACAACCAGAATGAGGCATATTTGCAAGAATCCTTGATTCTCTTCAACATGACTACCAATAAGAAAGTATTGTATGCACCCTATTGTTGTTTCCTTTTGCCAAAGCCTACCACCGGACCAAACTTCATATGAATGTCTGAATAAACACACTAAAAGAAAAAACACATTTGTATTCATTTCTATAGACATTTATGGAATGCAACATTGACCTCTAAGAATATGTAATGCTTTGATTTAAAGGATTTCTCTTCTGTATGGACATTTTATTCTTGCATTTAGAAGCTTTTTATTTCAATAATATTGATAATGACAAGAGCAAATGTGTCTGCCTTTTGAGTATTATATAGTACTATGGATAGCCCAACCTACAAAACTGTCTCTAGGCCATTGTTTGAATCTGTCATTACATTGATTTCCTCATTTACCAGAATAAGTGGAAAACAGGAAACATGAGAGTTAATGTCAGTGCAAGTAGGGCCAATATTTCAATGCAGTCTAAGACCAAAGGCAAATTGCAGTATTATATTTCTTTATTTCTTTCACTTGATTTGGAAAAGAAGTGCTATTTGTTGGAACATGCTGAAATTTAACAAGAATCTTCTAACACATATAAGACAAGATGGCAGTGCACCATGCTAAAGTCGAGTCAAGAATCTTCCTGGAAAAATAGGTCAGTGTAGTTGTGTTGGATGGGGTTGTCTTCATGTTCAGGAAAAAGTAGAAATACATAAGTATTTTCAAAAAGTGATGAATTGTCAAATTTTCCATAAGAAATGTAGTGAGGGAAAGAAATTCATCACCATTCCACTATTTTCAAATTTTGGCAACAAACCCTTAACTATGACCACCAACACATATTAAGCATTCAGATCACTAGTGTCTGTGGTGGTATATCCACCTAGGTGATAGTTTGGTTATACTCACAGTAAGAATTAAGTGGGAGTTGGAGTTGTGACTCAATTATATATCACTCATTCTGCACATGTGAGACTCAGCAGTTAGTCCTTAGCACTTCAAAAACAAGGCTTGCACACAAAATCTAGAATTCAACCAAATGCTCCTGTTCAAAGGTGGAATTGTAAACTTAGGAGTTGACATCATGCTGCCTGTACACAACAACCATTTGTAAAAATATTTTCTGCTGTTCTTGAATAAGGTGAACCCTGGGAACTGCATGATCTATTTTACACTAGCAAAAAGAGAATTAATTGTCACCCAATAAGCAAATTTCTCAGCCCAGCCTTCTCACCCAACCACCAGATTCCTTGAGAAATCAGCTAACAAGATAAGAAGTGATATACTTCCTTTTTCATTAATCCTGAGAATGTTCTAGACTGGGTGAGAAGCAAAGACTCTTTGGGGTAAGTAGCTTCTAGATTAACAACTGGTCATAAAAAATAAAAGTTTCACTTGGTATTTTGGGTCAGGAAAAATTGTTCTTACTGGAAATATTTGCCAGGAGTAGCCATACACTATCTCTTGAAGGGTGATGTATGAACCTCAGTCCATCTGAAGTTCATTTTTACCGATTGTTTGTTCAAGGAATTGGTGTATTTCTATGATAGGAATGGACCCACAAAGTTGATTAGCATACTTACTCTGTGCCTAATGGTGTGTGGCAAAGCTTAAAGAAAGCCATGTGATAATTATTTATTTCTTTTATTTTTGAAATGATAATTCAATTACAACATTTCTCCTCTCATTTTCCTCTCTCTAATCCTCACCATAATACCCTTCCTTGGTCTATTTCTAATCCATGGCTTCTTTATTCTTATTTTAAAGAATATTTAATATTAATATACATGTATATTTCTCACTACAACCTTCTCATCATGTATAATGTTACTTTGAAGTATGTTTTCAAGGCTGTCTGTTTCATATTTCATAATTAGTGTGCTTTCTTCTAGAGAAAACAATATCTTTCACTCCCAGGATTCATAAGATCCATTAGTTCTTTGAACAGAGTTGAGGTCACATGATTTTTCCTCATGATCTTAACATGTCTATTATTCATGTTTAGCTCATGTTTAGACAGTCAGGTTGTTGAGACTTTATGTATATAGCTGCTGACATTACTAGAAGACCCACTATCACAGTACACTGACCAGCCCTCTGTCACTTACATTGTTTCTTCCCCCTCTTCCTCAATGTTACTTGTGACTTAGGTTTTATACATGTATTCATTGAGACTAGGCTACCAACTCTCCATTTTTGTTGGTTCTGATTTTCTGGAGTAGTCTGTGTCTACTGCAAAAACGCATTTTCTTGATGAAGAGTGAGGATTTTACTTATCTGTGGATGTCAGGACAAATATTCAGAATATGGTTATGGATTGTGTTGGTTTAATAAAGTGGTGATTGTAGGTTCTCCCCCAAGATCTTCGACTTCACTAGCCCTGGGTAGTTGGCTAATTTTCCAGTTCCAGTCACAAGTAGCCCCTTGTTAAGTGTGTCTTAAGTCCATTTAGAGAGCTGATGGGGGTAACTCCAATGTATGTGTACCACTGAATCTTAAATAGTGATCATTCCAGGCTGATTACTGTTGCAGTTCATGGGTGTCAAAGCTGGGTATAACTATTGGTTGCTCTCCTCTTTTGGAATCTTGCATGGTACCTTCTGGTACCATAAAATCTATGATTCAGGAAGATGACACTCATATCAGTTCCCAGGGTTTTTCTGGACCCTTTTTCTGAACTGTGTCTTCAGCAGTAGGGTCTTATTCTATACCTCTGGTGAGTAACGAAGGGAAACAGCATTATCCTGGTTTGTATTAGTATTAGAGTGAAACTAGATCCCTGAAAGCAATTTGCAAGTACAATTTGTTGTTTCTTTTTTGTTGTTGTTTTGTTTTCTTTCTTTCTTTTTTCTTTCTTTCTTTCTTTCTTTCTTTCTTTCTTTCTTTTTTTCTTTCTTTCTTTCTTTCTTTCTTTCTTTCTTTCTTTCTTTCTTTCTTTCTTTCTTTCTTTCTTTCTTTCTTTCTATCTTCTTTATTATGGAGGACTGACTATAACTCTTCTTTGAAAATTATTCTATTTAACCATCTTGCTGTGAACTTATTTTTTGCTGGAAGGGTTATTACTACTCTTTCAATATCCTCATTTGTTGTATGTGCATGTCTTTCACTTCTTGGTCAAATTTTGGTGATTTGGCTAAGTCCAAAATTCATACATTTGTTTGGGTTTTCCAACTTCATAGTATACAATACTTTAAACTGATAATCTCTGATTTTCTTTGGTGTATGTTTTAATGTTTCCTAGCTCATTTCTATTTCTGTTAATTTTTGTCCACTCTAATTTTTTCTTGGTTAATGAAGCTCAGGAACATTGGACTTTGTTCATTGTCTCATTGATTTCTGCTCTGATTTTTTTAATTTATTGCTGTCATCCAGGTTTTGATTTGGTTTGTTCCCATTTTATGTATTGTTGAGTTGTAACAATAAGTCATTTATTTGACTTCTTTCTAGAACATATTAGAGTATAAATTTCCCTTGTATGGCACCATTCAGTTTTCAAGAGGATTAATTAAATTGTGCTTATATTTTCATTTAATAACAGGAAATTTTTATTTCTTTCTTGATTTCAACTATGTCCCATTCATGATTCAATAATAAGTTGCCTAATCCTCTGGAGTTTGTATATTTGCTGCGGATTTATTTGCTTTCAATTTTGAAATTTATTACATTGTGGTCTGATAGGTTATATGAAATTATTTCACTTCTTGAATTTGTAAAGGTTATTTTTGTGTGAGTGAGTGTATGTGGCCCCATGGCATGATATATTTTAGAGAAGGTCTTGTGGGCTGCTGAATGGAATGTGAAAACTTTGTTATTTATGTGGAATATCCTGGAGATAGCTGTTAAGTATATTTGACATATGATATCAATTAACTCTCCTAATTTTCTGTTTACTTTTTATCCAAATGACCTGTCTATAGTAGAAAGTATTGGACTGAAATTGCCTACAATCAATGGATTGATGAAAACATATGTCTTTAAATTCAGTGGCATATTTTTCATGAAATTGGGCACCTCAGAGTATGGTATATGTATGTTTAGAGTAATAATGTCTTCTTGGTGAGCTATTTCTTTAATTATAACTAAACAACCCTCTTTCTTCTAATTAGTTTTAGTGAAGTACATTTTTTCATATATTAGAGCAGCAGTGCCAGTTTGCTTCCTGATCCCATCTTATTGAAGTACCTAAGGCAGTGCCTATCTTTAAATTTATGATATACTATCTGTAGAAAATGGGTAGATGCATTTTAATTGATCCACTCAATCACCCTGTGTCTTTTGATTAATGAATTCTGGCTATCAATATTTAAATATATTGTTGGATTGTGTTAGTTACCTGTGGTCATTGTGTTGTTTGTCTTCTCAGGGACCCCTAGAAATATTTTAAGTTTTATTGTTTCACAAATTTACAAAAAACAATGTCCTTGACAATGTGCATAGAACATTCTATCAGAGATGTCAGATGCCCACCATCATTTTCTTTCAGGGTATTCTCTTCTCAATTCTAAAGTGATGATGCCAATAATACTGTAATGATTCATTTACAGTGTCATTAAGCACTTCTCCTATTTCCTCCTTTAGAAATGCATTTTTAAATAAAGAACCTCTATTACATTCAAAATGTAAAATAACTGGTGACACCTGAGTTTCTGTTACATCAGATTCCGAGCCACATATTTTCAAAAGCAGTTGATACTGTAAGTTTTATAGGTGATTTCTGGTAATATTTTATGCAAATATAGACTCACAATTTGTTGTACAAAACCTGATCCCAAGTCCTTTGCTCTATTGAGTTAGAAATCACAAGTAAGCAAGGAGAAATTCTTTCAGTGGTGATAGTCTGGAGTCATGGGATTTTTCAGGCCTGCAGGCCGGACTGGAAGACACAAAAACTTGCATGTCAGGCCCTGGGAGCTATTACTGCATTGCTCCATGGTTAAGTGTTATAGAATATTTTGGGTCTAGGCACTCAGATGATGGCTTAGTATTCTGAACTTTAACCACTAGCAGTGGCCCTCTGCTTCCAGCGTGTGTGAGGTATAGCAATAGACAGAAGTGGACAGCACCTGTGAGTCACACAGCTCCTGCTGGTCCCTTGACATTATGTTGCGGACTTTCTGATAAGGTTAAAAGGAGTTGACTTTCAAATAAGGTTAACAGGAGTTATTATTATGGCCCTCCTGTCTAGGGTCTCAAGGCACCACAGAGCTTCACAATTATCTGCAACTCATCTAGTAGCTAGAAACTGCAGTCACTTATCTTTTTCTCTTTTCAGCTTGCATCATCTTTGTTGCCTCTGCTTCCTGAATCTGACTTTCTGCAGTTGTCCTTACATTGCCTCAGCTTCACCCTCCAGCCTTTTTTCTGTTTATTGCCACTAAACCCAATTCTAACACTGATAAGAAGCAAAAGTAGGAAAGAACAGTTGTCAGAAAGCTCAGTCCCTATAGTTTGTGCCATGCATCCATGGGAAACTAAGTTCAACCGTGGCATTTACAAACACCTGTACAACCATATGTGAATAAATGCACACAAATCCACACACATGTACAGACAAACACTTGTGTAGGCAGGAAAAGACCAGTTAGGAGGAGCCTTTAAATGGCTCTAAATTTTCAGTACCAGGAGATGACCCAGGAGGTGTCACAAGTGTGGGTTAGAAAGTGAATTGAAGAGCTTAGTTTCTTAGCCAGAGTGAGTGTGTTACAATCAAGACACAGACTTGAATACAAATGAAGGATTGTGTTTACACCAAATACAGGCTATCTGGAAGACTACAAGGGGATTTTCTCACTATAGCCTTCATGAAATATCTGCAGGATTATCAATTGCTCTATACAGGACTATGTGGCATTCCATTGAATAAATATTAGTAAATTGTCCTTTGGTCACTAAGAAGATAGCTCTAGAGTTAGCCTTGCCACATATACACCTGACTTCAGATCCAATTTTGTTTGCCCTAGAGTGTCTTCTAATAACTCTCATCCAAGGCTAAACTGGTCCTCTTGTCCTGGTGAAAGAGGAAAAGAGAACAGATGAACCAGCACAAGAGTAAAAAATAAGTTTTGACTATGGCTATTAGAAGAATCATTCCCATGCACCTTCCAAGTCAAAGTGTCAATTACTATTTACCCTGCTATATAAATATATCTCTGGTGGAAATGCCCAGTGGGTATTCTCACCCAGGAGAGGATATTCACCATAGGATCCTCTGCTGTTCAGGCCTCTTGGGTCCATTTTTGTTGATGTCTGGGCTGGTCTCTACATATTTCTGCTCTTTGTTTATTATTTTATGCCTGTTTGCTGTGTACTTAATAAACTCACTCACTCAAAACCAAGGGTGCAGCACTGGTAGGCTATTCTACAAATGGAACATTTTCAGTGATGTCTCAAGCTATTGAAATGGTCACAAACTGGAACATAAATTACCTGAAGTGGAAGGGGTCCTGTGAGCTGATGGAAAATCCCCAGAATGGTTGTGAATTGTCCACTACATGGCAACAACATAACCATTTGCCAACAAAGGGGAATCTTGGGAGAAAATTTTCCTCAGTTGTCTGTTAGGCCTGGAATAAAGCTATGTCAAAAGTCTATAATGTTCACTCAAAGAAAACTTTGAAATAATGTTAACTAGAAGACCAAACCAAAGCTAGATAGAGAAGTAACTATTCCTTGATAATTTAATAGTAGTCCACAATATTTTGTAGTGATCATTGTCTGCCACAATGACACAGGGAAACACAAGTCCCTCTTATCCGTCTTATTAATAAACATCTTCCTGCATTTGAGTGATTTGCCTGCTTATCTATGAATGCACAAACTTTGTGTCCACAAAGAAATTCACACATCCATGTACACACATGCATACACACACATGTGTGCATGCACGCAGATGTAACTGCATGTGGTGACCATGTTCAATGTGTGACCACAGTTCACAATTGTGAAACAGATAATATTAATTTTCTGTAATGTAAACATATTTTGTATGCGTACGGATATATTTCTGTTATATTACAGATTGCTGAGATGCCTAATTTTCTCACTGAAATCAGATCTCCCCTTCACTAATTCTTTCTGGACAGTTGCTAAGCAAGTCTGCTGTGTTCCTTGAAATGTCCCAACACACAACACTTAAAGTTCTAAGGACACCCCCACCTCAATATGCAGATCCCAAACAATTTTGAATTTGAAATTAATTTTCACCTAGGGCATACTTACTTGTTTACTCCTGGCACATTGGTTAGGTCATATAAATGTATAACCCCCTCCTGTCCCTAGTATCTGGCCCCCAAATCACATAAGAACAAGGAATTCCCTTTGTCTTTCAGAATTGAGAAGGCTGATTTCCCCCAGAACTCATGTTTTGCATTAGGGCTGTAATTCAAATAAACCTCTCAGCTGAAATGCAGTTTGCCTCAGCTTCTTTTCTACCAAACCACTCATAAAATCTTTGATTCCATCTAATAGTTTCTTATTGTGTATAGCATGTTCACATTCCCCCTCCTTCATATAAATGTTAGCATGCAAACTTCTTCTCCTTAATATTTTTTGTTTATTATTTACTTATTAATCAGTGTGTATTTTTTCTCCTGTATCTCCTGTACCTGTATCCTCATGTACCTATTTGATTTTGTAAAATTTTATGCATAGATATGTATAAAGACAGTAACATAATGTTTCTCCTGACCCATTGCCAAGCTAGCCTCAATATTAACCAACTGCTGTCCAATTTTGTTTCCTCCTTATTATTCCCCGTTGTTTCAGAAACTATCCCTACTATCTAGCTATTTGAAGCAAAACCTAGCAATGTTACCTGAAAATAATATCATGTATCACCAAAAGCAAAAGATACCATTTTAGCACAGACACATATTAATCATTTTTTTATAATTGTCAAATAAACCTCAATGAATTATCATATGAATGCAAAATGATTGTAATTATTTCTAACTCACTATCGGAGAGGGAATGCTTTTAAATTTTTCAGCTTCTTGGTTCAGAACTTCATACAAATGAGAGGAAACACAATATATTTTGATCACATCCACCTTCTAATCTCCCCTTCTAAGACCATCCCTCTCATGTACCCCTCCAACTTTATATCTTTCTCTCTCATTTCAAATAATCCAGGGTCCAGAATTAGTTATACCTAAGTGTTCAGGGGTATATAGTCATCAACTTAAACATAGAATATCTTCCAGAGGCCACAGTCCTGAAAAAAACTGGCTCTCCTTCACCCAGAATCCATGAATTTCAAACAGCTCCCTAATTACCAAGGGAAGTAAAGTGTTATGGAAGCTTCTGAGACCTTGCTGTCTATTATTTGTTTTTATTCCTTCCTTTAATTTATGTGTGCATGTGAATATGTGTGTTACATGCTCTTGAGTGAATAAACATATATACCCATGAATGCACAAGCAGAAGCCAGAAGAGGGTGTCAGTAACTTCACTCTTCTACAAGATTGACATTTTGTCTAGGATGACTAGCAGGAAATGTCCATCTTTTACCTACCATCCAGTGCTTAGGATAGAGCCCTTGTAGCTGTCCTCATATTTTTACAAAAATGTTAGTAATTCTATCTAAGCTCTTTACATTTGTGCAGACAATACTTGTGCTCAGCATGGCAGATCCTTAATTCTAAACTCTTTTTTGTCATCATTTCCACTTGGAAAAATGAAGAAAGTGAAAATTTCAGAATTAAAGCCTGGAATGGTGACTATGCTGTCTGAGTTGGGGCAAAGCACAAAATGAGATGGTATCCAAAGTTTTCAAATTTCAGACACTTTTAGCACTAAAAATAAGTTGTTCTAAGGCTTTATAGCATGATATGGTGACTAAAGTTAATTATAATACATGGTATAATTCCAGGTTGCTATAAACATAGGACTTGAGTGAATCAATTGAAAAATATGTACCTATGGAACCATAAATGCTCTTTGTCTCACAATATTTCACATATAAATGTAATATTAGTGAAAACATGAAAGCAAGAGAGAAAGTGAATATAAGAACAACCTTATTTTGGAGTCTTCTATGTGTGAACTGTGTTTTAAACAACAGCAGATCCGAGCTACAATGAATTCCAGATCTTGCTGGTTTGTTTACACCATGCCTCCTTCAGTCAATGATACTGTGATCATCTTTGTCATGTATTTTTCTTGAGATTGATCATCAGATGTGGTTACTGATGGAAAGAGGTAGATGTCTGTGGGTTTGGTGTACATTGTTTATTTGTTATTTAAGTTTTCTTGTAATCCAAGTCTGGGTGTTTACAGGTTCATTCATTCTAGAAACTCTCATCCAGACCTGTTGAAGAAATTTTCAGATCTTTGATGCTGGCAAACAGAAGATATGGAAAACAGATGTCTGCTGCCTACTACTGGTATGTGGAAGAGTTCTTGCATTTCCCTGTGAATTGGCTATTGCAGCATATCTTAACTTGCCCAGAATTGTCAGTTTCTCTAGCATCAGCGTTATTTGTGCTATTAAATTCCTGTGCTGCATTTCTCAAGTTGAGGTCTCTATGTAGTACCTATATGTACCAAAGAAAATAGAAACACACAGTGAATAAAACCTAACCAAACGTTTAACAACTGCTGAGCATTTTATAAAGGAAAACAAACTCTCAGAAGGCTCACAGATTTGTGTGAAAATATAATGCCATCAAACTTCCAAATTAAGAAAACAAAACAAAAATCTTAGATGTAATGCCAAAAATTTAATAAAAAATGATTAATTGCAATCATAGATCAGAAAAAAAAATCTTCACACTTTACACTTCACACCTCCATTGTCTACTCAGTTTGGACCTTTTCCATCTGTGTCACTGACCCATTTCTGATTTTTCTGTCTTATAGGCAGAGGCAGAAGAGAGCACTGAGGTTAGTGTGACTATTAAAAACAACATTAAATGATTCATCTGAAGACAAATGTGAATATCCTCCTTGCTGTTTGGTGCAATGTATTTAGTGACATTGTCATCAGGTGATTTTTGACATATAGTATACAGAAACTTCCCAAGTTTGATGTTTTATTGTAATATTTATTTATTTTGCATGGAGAGTTGGCCTTATGGTTAAGAACACTGGGCACTCTTGCAGAGGACCTGAATTTTGTTCCTAGCAACCACATGGAAGAAGACAACTACATGTATTCCTAATTCCAGGCACTCAATACCCTCTCCTGTCCTTTGCATACACATAGCACAAGTACATAAATAAAAATTAAGCGTTAAACTATATTTAAAACATTTTGAGACAATGTCAGCCAATGTATTCCACAATGTCTTCAAACCTAAAATCTCTTCTCCTTCCAAGTGCTTGATCATAGACATGGGTCTTCTTGCTCAGTTTCCAAGTTGGATAAAACTGCACAGGTGCCCACCATTATTGAAAAATTCAGATACAACTGAAAAAGTCCAAATATAAGTAACAAGTGTAGGTAGTTTGCTAGTGAGAAGAAGTCAAGAAGCAGAAAGAGAAAGTGACGTGTGTTGCCAATTAATGATGAAAAGTGAACAAGATTATATACATTTATTTTGAGCAACTTGAGGTCTATCCAGGCAAAAGTCTTAAAAGAGATAAATTATGTCACAAACAATTCCCCAGAGTGCCTCCTGGTGGTCACAAATGCCCTCTTTGATAGAGTTATTAAGTCATATGTATTGACAGAAATCCCCTGGGGCAGACTATTTGCTACAGACTGACCACCAGTTATGTCTGTACATGGATTATTACTACTCATCATGTTACAAAAACCTGGACCTATAAACATTTCTGCTGAAGATTTTTGATATTTAAGGCAACAAAAATATCCATATGAAGAGACAGGCAGGTTTAGGTGTTTGTTAGGAAAATTTAACTACTGGTGATGTTTAGCCATATAGATGAAGAGTGGGCAAAATCATTTGAAAAAGGAAAATTGGTAAAATGCTTGCTATGCCATCATGGTAAGGAACAGCCTTGGAGAAACAACTAAATTCACTAGTAAGGTCACAACTACAATAGAATGCACTTTTTGTTTTTCAGTATTTTCAGGCTTCTCACAACCCATCTTGACCACTTTCATGTGAAATAATATGCAAGAGTATAAGTGTCTTTTTAGAGAAAGGACAAAGTCCATAAACCTCCAAGCAGAGCTAGAGCCCTAAAGGAACCAAATCACAATATCATCTCCTCTTCCACTTTCAGCTATTGGTATCCTGTTGGTCTGTTCAATATTACAAATGAAGAATACTTCAGGTGAGTCTATTTATGAGTAAGTCCAGGAGCGAAGATATTGGAACATGGGATGCTATTACACTGAAGTGAAGTAGTCATAGTTAAGTATGGAACTTTATACAAATTTTAAATCTTAAGAACTATTGTCCTTTCTCTGACATCTTTATCACCACCATAATTTTTCCATCACTTAGCTGGGCAATTACACATGTGATTAAATTTGATGATCATAATAACACTGCAAAGAAGACAAAATCGACACATGGTCATTGAGTTTCTAGATGAGGAGCTGAGTCACAGAACTGGCAGATGCTAGTGTTTTTGATTTCCTTAAACATATGCCGTTGCTGGCTTTGTGAGGAACACTTTGAACTCAGGTTATCATATTTACACAGCAAGCTTACAAGCATACTTACATTAATAGCATCTCCACAACCTTTGAAACTGAGTACTTCTATTGACCCATTCCTGTCAGTTGTTGAAGTAAAGAACCACTCTTTATGGGAAGGCATTACTAACTTGTCTTGAAGACTTGGTTGCCAGAGAAAGATTTTAGGAAAGGAAATGTGTCGTCTTCTAATTGAAATTTGACAGTTGGGAAAATACATGCTTCTTGAAGAATATGGATACAGGCAGGCATTATAACATCTACATTCAGCAAAGGAAAGTGTACAAAAAGAAATGCCTCAGCTCACATGAGAAATGCATGAATGTACTCTATGTTCTTTGTAGCTTCCTGCACTCAATGCAATGAAAATTCCATCTGCTTCAACAACACCCATTGTATTTGTAAAGATGGATTCTGGCCAGGCTCTGGGAATAGAAAAATTATTGAGCCTCATGTAAAATGTGAAGGTAAAGTAGTCTATTCTCTTATCTTTTATATTGTTGTGATTTTTACCACGGACAAACTTGGAGTAAAGGGTTCATTTCCTCCTACCTGGAGAGCTATCATTTTATTACAGAGGGTAGTCCAGAAAGGAATTGAGGCAGGAAATTTTAGATAGGGACTAAAACACAAACCATGGAGGAGTACTGCTTACTGGTTTGCTGTTTATGCTTATACAGTGTGGTGATATGAATGAGAATGGTCTCCATAGGCTCATATACTTTACTGCTTTGTTCACAGTTGTTGGAGTGGTTTGGAAAAGATTAGGAGTTGTGGCCTTTTTGAAAGATATGTGTCTCTGGGGTGCTTTTTGAGATTTTAAAAGCACATGCCTCTCCCAGTTAGCTTTCATTCTGCTTCTTGCCTGTGGATCAGATGAGATCTATGTTCTCAGCTACTGCTCCAGCACCATGTGTGCTTGTCTGATATAAGGCTTCCTGGAATTGTAAACCCTCAATTAAATGCTTTGTTTTATAAGTTGCCTGAGTCATCGTGTCTCTTCACAGCAGTAGAACAATCTTATGAAAGCAATTTTGTTCAATTGAAGTATCTGTTTCTAAATTACCTTTCCATATAAGAAGTTGACAAAAAATAGCATGAAGTCTTATTTTAATCATTATTTAAAAACTTTTATGTCTATCAATCAAACATTAGTGGGCTCTACAAATCTCAGAGATCTTTAGAAAGATTTTGACAAGTTACAGGTATTAAACAAGTGTGTCTATGTTACATTTTATTATCACAAAATACACCAAAACAAGCAACTTTTGAGAGCAAACAATACAAGGTTACATTCAATCAGTGTAGGAAAATCAAGGTGAGAGGAATTTTAAGCAGCTACTCAGAGCCACGGTCATGAACAGAGACAGAATGAAAGAATGCATGCCATATCTCAAACATCTATCTCCTTTTCACTGAGCCCTGTGCCTAATTCAAGAACAAGTTCTAACTACATTCAGGATGGGAGATCATCTCACCTCAATTAACTCAATAAGTGAAGGCCCTCACAGCCATGAGCAGAAGCCAAATGAATTCAGAAAATTTCTCATAGACTCCCTTTCCAGCCCATTCTATCTTCTATAATGTTGACAATTAAACTGACAATCATAACTGTAATTTTAAATTGCATCAATTTGACATTTAAGACTAATAAGTATAGGCTCCTCTGTCTTAAACTGCAACTCTTATCTGCCAATACAGAAAAAATGTTCAGGGGGACTGGTCATGTTATTATAGGTAGATAATAGATTCCTGGAAGAACCTTCTGAGGTTTCTGGGCTCTTGTGTCCTGGAACAATGAATCAGATCAGGGACATATGGAAAGTGAAAGTGAGTTAGCTTAATGAAAAAAATGAATATAGCACTCCTACGGGGACAAGTGGACTAGTAAACTTAGAAAAGAAAGACATTTGTATACTACATATGATGTGTTCTCATCATTGTTTGGGACACGTGCATAACACTTTCTCTTTGTAAGATTTCTAGGCTTTTCTTGGCTTCTGCCATAATTCATGTAAAGGAACATTTGGAATTTTTATGGTAAGAAAAGGTTTTTGGTTGAACTGACTAGTCATTAGAAGTTTGTGTTCCCACCCCAGCTATGGTATAAATGTTTATGAGTTGCAACTGGAATGCTTGAAGCAGGTGGGTATAATTTGGCTGGGTGCAGTTGTTCTGGCACCTGTAGCTTGTCTTTGGGATTGCATCCCACATGGATTTTGGCTTGGTCATAAATGTTCTGAAACCCCTAGATTCGGTGTGGATGTTGGTTGGTGGTTCATTGGTTGGGTTGTTAATGTTAGGGGGAGAAAAAAGATTGGAGAGATTCAAGATTAGGGCAGTATAAAGAGAGGTTATGAAGATTTCTACCTTTCTCTCTTTCTGTATTAAGGCCACTTGTAAAAGAGTGGTGAAGATTTCTATCTTTCTTTTCTCCTTCCGTAAATTGAGGGTAAAAGATTATTGCATGTTTCTACAATTTTATTAAATGTACTCCTGTTAGGAAGGGAATTACAATTACAATTACAATTACAAGTAAGCCAAGTGGCTTATTTGATATGTAAATATTGATGTCTCCCTCTTCTCCCACCTATCTCTTGAGACACTATGAACACTGTGTCAGGGAGGAGTGTTATCCTTCTATCTTACCTTTAACTATTCCTAATATTGAGCTTACCTATTTTTATTACTTATTACTTTCTTAACTTTATTCTTACATTAGTTACATTTTGTTTAGGTGATTAACACCATGAACAAATGTAACTTACAGAAGAAAGATTTTGTTTTGGATTATGGTTCCAGAGAAAAGCTCCACAATTATGGGGATGGGCATTGGTGTCAGGTACTTGTATATATTGTTAACATGACTCATCCAGGTTATAGTTAAGCAGAAGGTCTTTATTGTAGACATAAAAGAAAGAACAACCAGAGATATGTGTAAGAGTCCACAACACACAGAGAAGGAAATAGATTGAATATGGTCATCAGATTCCTGGATGTGGTCAGGGATGTCTTCAAGAGATGGGAGAATAACAGGACATAGGGAATAGATAAAATATAATGAGAAAATCAGAAGCAGAGGAGAGAGATTGGGTGGGAAAGGGGAGAGATAGAGGAAGAGAGAGAGAAAGAGAACATAGGGAGAATATCTCAGTTATAAGAAGAAGGAGTAGCTGCAAGGAGCATGAACTGGAGGGAGTTTATAGTATGAGAGGAAGTGTCAAGGGACAGAATGCTAGCATAAACTTGGAAAAAGGTAATAGGTACTTCTGATATTGAGCCTGAGGACCTGCAGGAGTCTTGATATGTTAATAGGTCTCTCAGGTAGCCAGCCCTCTGTTTCTTCTGACAGAGATAAGGGAAATGACAGAATTGGTAAATGGGAACCAGTTTTACAAGTACCTGAGGAAGGATAGCTTTTCTCTATCTGCCAGAAATTCTCCTATAATCTTGATTGAGATCATTGGTTTGCCCTTTTGGAGTTTGGAATATTGGAGTTTCCTTTGGCCTGAATAGGATCCAGAACCTGAGAATTTATGTCTCACTCACACACAGGAAACATCAAATGAACAAGAAGTGGGATGAGGTTATAAATCCTTCCTCAGTGTTGCACTTCTTCCAGAAAAGATGCACATTCTAAAGTTCCTATAACCTATACAAACAGTGCTACTAACTGGAGTCCAAGTGTTCAAAATCCTTAGCCTATTGGAGGTATTTTTTTTTTACTTAAAGTGTTACTTTTCACACCTTGGCTACCATAGGTTTGTGCTCATCTCATGGGGCACACAGGAATCAGAAGGAGAAATCAGGAATTGAGGCAAGACTATCAGCACTTGCAGGCCATTTCCTGTGATATTCATCCTCTAATAATCTTCTCAAACGCATCCATCAACAGAAAGCAATTATTCAAATTTCCTAGGCTCTGCGAATATTCATCATTTTAACCTCTACCAGTTCCTTGTTGCTGAGTGTAGACTTTAAGTCACTTTAATAAACTACATAAATTAGCATTAAAGAAGCTACTCAACCCTTACTTTGAAGATTTGAGAAATTGGAGAAATTACTGCCCCGTCATCTTAAGTTTCATTTGCCCTAGAGTCTATTTCTCAGCCTTTAGTCTATTCCACTATTAACTATTTCTTCATTCGTTCACTAGTTCCTCATCATTATTCTGAGTATTATATAAGATACTTCAATGTCTAGAAGGCTGCTGCTCACCTCGTAGCCCTTCTAGATAGTATTGCTTGAGGATGTTTCCCTACAAAACCCAGAGGGTTTTTTATTGATATTTGTAATATAATTAATCCTTCCAGTGAGTCTTAAATGAGGACAAAAGATGCACCCTAAATGTGAATAACAAAATTTTGCTACTGGATTTCAAGGCTAAATGAAAAGCCAACAATAGAAAAAAAAAGCATCTTAGTACCCGCATTCATTTATCTTTGTATCTTGGTTGCTTTTGCAACCTGATCAACCACCTCACATGCCTGCAGCCTTGTTTTTCTCTTATCAAGGACTATTTCTTATGCCTACATCACAAGTCAAAACATGCTATTCCTTCCTTAATTTGCTTTTATTATATGTTTGGATACATAATATAAACATTTACTGAAGAAGAATTGCATTAAGGTTATAAATTTATTCAAGGAGAAATGTCAATTTTATGATATTTATTTGGCCTAACCAAGAACAAAGGATATTGTTTGGTAAATTTATGAATAAACTCTGGCAGAAGAGACTATGTAGGCAAGAGAAAGAGGAACAACTCTGTGAAAATAAAATCACGTAATTTTCCTTGGTTTTCAGATATTGATGAGTGTGCATTGGAGACACCAGTGTGCAAGTATGTATCATACTGTAGAAATAAAATTGGGACTTATATTTGCAGCTGTGTAGTAAAATATCATTTCTTCAACTGGATAGCCGGCTTTATTGATTTAGATCATCCAGAATGTTATGGTAAGTCTATCTGCATATTTTTTCTTTTATGCAAAAGTAGGTGGGTGGGTAGAGCTGGTGACAGCTATGGCTCCATCGGCCAAAATACCAGAATTCTTTTTGTAACCGCATCCCTCATCCTTTTGTTGTATTTGATCTTTTCCAATGGAAGGTCATCTAATCCGTGGGAACAAGTAACTGATTCCAAATCGATAACTTCCAAATATGTCTCCAATACAGGTCCCCTCTCCTGATCTCCTAAAGAAAAGCTCTGATTTTCTTTAGGACTTCACGGCCTCTTTATTTCTCACTAATATTAAACGGAGCTCACATGCCAATTTGTATTCATAGTAAGTCCCATGAGTTCATAACACTCCCAAGCCTTCCACCATGTGTGACATCTTTCTACAGCAATGGCAAATCAACTTCTCTCTATCCAGAATATATTTTATTGCTCAGGCCATGTATAATATCAAATTTGAAATGTTGACAAATGAAGAAGTAATGTTTTCATTAACAAATTTATTTCAATATTCTTTTAAAATTTTTATTTAATTACAACTTTCTGAGTGTACATAGGACTTCAGATGCCCACCTGTCCCAACAAAATACAAAGGGATTTCATCAGTTTTATCAGTTATCTCACCAAAAGTGCAATGTTGGTACAGTAGAAGACGGAAAGAGACATTATTTTCTGTGGTTTCTGTTACCCACAGACATTTTTATGAGTCCTCTTTCCTCATCAATCATCTGCTGCATGACTGTACATCTTGACTAAGTTGACTTGTGATGCTGAGCTCCATTCAGGAATCTGTGCCTGGTGTTGGCAATGGCTTTTCAGTTCATCATACTGTGAACCAGGATTATGGTTCTTAGCTGTCTCCTGGCTACACCAAATAAACATTTTCCCACATCCTGTATAATTTATAAAATCACAGTTAGGTAAGAACCTGCCCCAAATAAAGATTCATCTTTCCTTATGTTAACTACTATCCTACCTTGGCTTTGAAGCTATTTAGAAACTCACGAGCACAACAATACACTTTCTGGTAATTTCTTCCTAGGAACTCCAGGTTGGCATAAACTTTGCTATATTTGCCATCCAGTGGCAGTAACACATCTCATTGAATGTTCTGCCTTTCTTTCTTACCCTCTTGATTTCTTTAACAATATTAGAATCTGATTTATTAATCACTATAAATCATTCACGTGTTCTAAAACCTCTTTACCTCTTAAATGATTTCTCTTATCATGAGGCTCAACAAAGCCATTAAAGTGTCATATCAGGCCCAAGCTATCTGTTAAGTTAACATCTTTCTGAAATTTGTGAATGCAGTCTTAACAGATCCAATTAACTGGACATCAAAAGCTTCCTCTCCAATGCCATTTACTCAGCAATGCCTGCTCTTCTTCTAATGTTTTTCAATGAATAGTGTTAAGGATATTTTACCTGCTGATAAACATATGTCACCAATAGCTTTTATATGGCAGCCCACCAGATCCTCATATGCTTTGAACTATCAGGTTATGCATTCTTTGTCTCAAGGAATAATATGAACTTATAATAAAAATTTCTTAGTTTTCACAGGATTCAAACTGATTACCTCTAACAATTTGTCCTACAGCCTCATTAGCAAGATTACAAGAAGATTTTGTACTTTGTTTGTTTGTTTGTTTAAAAGCCTTCCTCAATCCATGTCAGATGCAGAATAATCCCTAATTGTCATTGTTTCTAATACTCAGTTACTAATAGAAAATTGTTTGCCTGTGAATTTTTTATTTCTCTTGTTTTCTGTCAGATGTCAAGCCTAACACTATCTTCTCTCATTTTTGCTTACTCTTTTTGACTCAGTACATTTTTTCTTTCCATGAATTCCAAGTTTTTGAATCCTAGGAATGGCTCTTTACCAAAAATTTAATTTACATTCTATCACTTTGAAATCCAACTGGGTCTAGAAAATGTCCAGCCAACACCTGAATCTTATCTTTCCCCTTTTCTACTTTTCTTGCCAAATCAAGAGTAACAGAAATGATACCATGTCCATACTACTTATCTTTTTGATTTCTCTCCTTTCTGTCCATGCTCTCTCTCTCTCTCTGAGAAGGGAACTGACCTCAGTTGCATGTGTTATTACACACAACAAATACTATGAAGTGTATGCAGCATACTGCTTATAGGATCCTCCTACAATTCCTCATTTTAGGGATGGTAATATATGTTTTAGTCCATCACCAGATGGTGGGCATTCCTACACTGGATTCCTGGACTCTGGTCATCAAAGACAATATAGAAGATGGTCACTCTGTGAATCCTTCTACAGACACCCCACTTTTAGGCAACTTACCCTCAGTTTCATATCCTATCTTCCATCACAGGGAGCATGCTACCACCACTCCACCAAAAAGGCACATCATGCCACACTATATAAGGAAAGGTAGCCATTTTATGATTGTCTCTGCATACATCCATCCAAACAATTATTGACCACAGATACATGCCCCAAAATCTCTCACAGGGGCCACAAAGCTGTTTCTTTCTAAATAATCTCTGGTTTTGTTGGTGATATATGTATTTGCCTGGATGATACAAACAAGTTATCTATTCATCCCAGATTGAGCTCTATTGAAAAACCAAAGAAAGTATTCTACCCATGTCTAACTTACTGAGCCAGTGAGTTTACTGTAGTTACTGCAAAAGTATTGTTGAGAGATTACTAACAGGCTCATGGATTACAAAAAGGCATCTCTATTGAAAAGCCCACATTGAAGGGATTACAACTCTCTACAGATATGAATGTATCTGAACACATTTTTGACAGTTCAGATGATCTAACTGGAGATTCCTCTCTTCAAGAATTGTACAGCTTCTATGATTAGGGGAAGAGGGCCAGGGAAGCTTGAAAGATTAATAAGCTTCCTGAGGTTTTTGAGTTTTGTTTACTTCCTGAGTTTCAGGGGGTCATCTCCAGGAGAGATTATTTCAATACATAAGAGAAAGTTGCACAGCAATAGTCCTATTTTCCTTTTAAAATTGCAATACCTGTCTCAGACCCCACATAACAAATACAGGAAAAAAGAAAAAATGCCTGGGAATAAGAAAGGATTTGGTGAGAGATAGTAAATGAGATGAAAGGAAAAGAATAAATATTTTAAAAATGTATCTGTAAAGTACATTTTCAACTTCTTAAAATATTCTTCATTATTTTTGAGAATTTATTTTCAAAATACAATTTTATGAATTATTTTGAGAATACATTTTTATCACATTCTTTCTCCTCCCCCAACTTCTCTTACATCCTTTCCTCTGTTTATCCTCACAACTTTGTTTTATTCTCTTTAAAATATTCTAAAACCACCCACCCAAAAAAAGCAAAAATAATGATAAAAATATGAATGTGCTGCAGAGTAATAAGGAAAAGATCCACCTTGAGAGTGACTAGAAAATGAATGTAAACCAGATGTAGTTTTTCCCGTATCCAGTTTAAATGTGATTTTTTCCCCCCAGTGAACAACAAGAAGGAAAAAAGGCCAAAAGCAGATATTTGGGTGAGTGGAGTAATGTCTGGTTTGGGGGATCATCTAATCTGTCTTGCTGTGTCATTCTCTTGCTTAAGCTCTACATGGGCTCATTATGGATTTTAGGATAAGGTATTTCTCACCCAGAGCCTATTTTGAACTCTGTACCAAATAAAGTTAGAAATATGTGAGTGGCAATTTTTATTGTCTTGGTATGGGGAGGTAATTGATAAAGACCTGTAACAATGATGTACCATCCCCTTCTGACACATCCAAGACAATCTACAACTCACCATTGACTACAATATGATGAGCATCGAAAGAAATTAAGAGACTTTATGGTGGATTTAAAATGCTGCAGCTGTCAATCAAAGATTTACATTAGGTGTGAAATAAGCATCACTCATCCCATAGCACATTGACCAATATTGTTGGCTTCTAGGGCCAACTAGAAAAATTATTCATAGTCCTTCTTCCTTAAATTTTTAATGAGAAGCCAAATAACTAGTTATCTCTGTTTGAAAGGGAGCACTGAGTGAACATAGAACCAAAAAGGACTTCGCAAAAATTGCTACCAAAATACTTCAGCAAGTGGAACACTATATATTGAATGAAACCTCAGCTGGAACAACGAAGGGTGGAAATGCTACGTTGGGTATAGGTAAGAAATATGAAGCTGAATTATGACAGTGCCATAAAGTGGTGTTGGTCTTGGTAACACTCATGATCTATGAATGGTGAAATTTGTTATTTCTTATTATTGAAGACTTAATATATTAACCTTCCACATGAGTAGCAATCGTCACTCACAAGAGATAGTCAAGAATGAATTAATCACATTTCTCACTATTACAGAATATCTGAACAAACCCACTCAAAGCCTGAGAGGTTTACTTGCTAGGAGATGGGTCATAGTTTTCCATTTGACATTGTTGACAATGAATTCATGTTCAGCGAGACAGAATTTTATGGCTCTATGAAAGGGTGAACAGAGGCATAAAGAATAAGGGACATGACATTCTTTACAAAGGCACATACACCAGGGGCTTACCTCCTCCAACTCACTCCACCCACTAGTTTCCAGAATCATACAAAAATATCATCAATTTGTAAATGGATAAAATAGATAAATAAAATGATCATGTTAGGTGACACAAGAAGAATCCCAAAATCCCTGGGTCATGAAATCCATGATGCTTCCTAGGATATTTATTTACCCCACACCAGTCACATGTGTAAATAATAAAGGCCTTTGTGGGAGAGATCTGGGTAAGGAGAGTTCAATTTTCTTTGTAATCTGGCTTCTTTCATTTGATAATACTGATGTAGCTCCCTCCAGCCCCTATTGTTCCATCACATAAAGCAACTGATTAACTTAACTGTCAAGATCTACCCAATCACCGTCTAATAACCACCATCTGAGGAAAAAGCTTCCAGCAATGGGCCTTATCAGGAGACATTTCACAGTCAAAGGATTAATGACAAGTAGATAAATCACTCTTTTTGTGATTCCAACTTTCCCTGATTGGTAAATACTATATGAAATCATATTCCCAAATAAAGAAATCCTTCACAAAATTGCTACTATTACTGTTATTATTACTGTTATCATTGGTGTAAGTATATCAGAACGTACTTTCTGTTTATCTTCAGTGTATGAAACCAAAAGTTGCAACAGGATGACACTTCTGGAAGCAGGAAATAACACCATGGAGATTGATTGCACCAGTGCTTTCAAAGAAACAAAGAGGAGAGGTGATGTTTTTATTTCTTTTTTTTTTGTTTTTCAAGACATGGCTTCTCTGTCATAACTCTAACTGTCCTGTAACTCACTCTGTATACTAGGCTGGCCTCAGACACACAGAGATCCACCTGCCTCTGCCTTTCAACTGTTGAGATAAAAGGTGTGTGACACTGCCAGCCTAGGGAAGGTGATGTTTTTAAGATGCAGATTGTCTCCTATCAAAGTGACAGAGCCAAGTGGCATGCTATGCTCTCACAGTTTCCATGGGAAAGGGATTATAATAGTAGGTAGACAACATCTTCCTTGACTACTCATCATGCCTGGAGGTGAAGTTGAGGGACACTCATAAGGACTGCATATTTCACAACACTAAAATAAGAACAGAGTTGTATTGCTGTGCTTTCTGACAAAAGGCAGGCTTATCACATTTCAACATGATTGTCTGTGATTTTAAAAATCAATGGGGCCAAACAAACATTGCCTTGACACCATTGCTTTTGAGATTTGTTTTACAAGTTTTTTAGAAGCAGTTACTCAGTTGACCTCTATATTGGCAATCTTATTTTAAAAAATAATATGGTAAATACTGTAAATTAAGTCTCTTTGTCATAAGTGTTCAAATTTCCTGTCTGTGTGAATGCAGGCATAAATCATGTGCTATCCAGTGGCTGTGGCTGTATCATTTGTATTTCCCATGCAAAGACAAAGAGCAGACTGGTTTTGATATCATTTTCAATAAATCTCTGAGGAAAGAAGGGAAGAAGAAGGATAAAAAGGAAGAAAGTAAAGAAAACAAAATTCATATAAATAGATTTTTGAACTAATATGAACCTCCCAACACATTATAACAGATAAGCCCTAGCTTTCATCCCTTCTCTGTAGCAATACAACACTATTGGATTTAGCATTTGACTAGACAAATGGTTTTAGGAACATTTTTTTGCCATAATGAGGCCAGCATCAACATAAAATAATTTAATATCTATAGTAGTGCCTAGTCTTCTTCTGGGGTTAGAAAGAAATTCATTGTCTAGGATGTCTTTAAAATAAACATGCAAAAGTCTCTTTAATTTTAATGGGATCTATAAGCAATATTTTTAGAATATAGTAAAATCTAAACACTCTACAATAATAACAATAGATGTTTAATTGGAGTTCATGTAATTAGCTTATAGAAATTAACTTCTTATTCTTTGAAGAAAGGTAGAAGACAGAGCAAAATGAATGTATCAGGAGAGGAGGGATAAAAAAAGAGAAAAGGATGAGGGAAAGATAGAGACATAAATAAGACAGGAGGGTGTACATAGATAGAGAAGTGTAAAGAGGGAGTGAAAGTTAATTAAATAACTAGATAATCTTGAAAGAACTTGAGATATAAGGTGGTAATGAATATCTTCCAAAGTCTATTTGTCTTTGGAGCACAGATGATTGATAACAATGTTTTACACACACACAGAGACACACACACATGATTTAATACACACATATATTGTCTTTCTTAAGTCTCTAATGCTGTGATGAAATAACATGAACAAAAGTGATTTGGAAGGAAAGAGCTTATTTTACTTACACTTCCAGTTAATAGTCTATCACTGAGGAAAGTCAGTACAGGAATTCAAAAAGGGCAGGAACCTGAAAGCAGGAGTTTATGCAGAGGGAATGGATGAGTGCTGCTTATTGTTTTGGTCCCTCTTGCTTGCACAGCCTGCTTTCCTATAGATATAGGATTACAATTCCAGGGATACCACCATCAAAAATGGGTGGAGACAACTCACATCAATCACCAATTAAGAAAATGTTCTACATATGTGCCTACAAACTGATGTTATGGAGGCATTTCTCAATTGATGTTCCCTGATTCCCTCATGGCTGTAGCTTATGTCAAGTTGACATAAAATTATAAAACTAGACAGCACAGTGTGTGTGTGTGTGTGTGTGTGTGTGTGTGTGTGTATGTGTGTGTGTAGTGAAAGTACATTTTTAACACTACTTATAGTATGTTAAATGTGCAATTTAAGGGATGCTCATGGTTAATTTTAACAAATGCATTATGTTTATTTCTTGATCTACATGTAAGACAGTTGTGTACCAAATCACTAATATGATTTCTTTTCTATTTTCTCAGACGAAGCTGCAGTTGCTCTTATTGCATATCAGTCCCTTGGGAACTTTCTCAATGGATCATTTTTTAGTAACAAAGAAGGGATACAGGAAGTAAAATTGAACTCACATATTGTGAGTGGTGCCATTAGTTCAAAAATCAAACCTGTTTTGTCTGAACCTGTACTCCTGACTTTACAAAATACTCAGGTGAGCTAACTTACAAAGTATTCTTTTAAAAACAACTTTAAGAATTATTTTTATTTTGCGTCTTTGAAAGTTTTGCTTCTAAAAACCCCCATGCAGTATGGGCATATAGTGCCTTCAGAGGACAAGAACAGAATCAGATCTTCTATAACTGGAATTCCAGACAGTTATGAGTCATCATGTAGATGCCGGTATGGAACCTGGTGCCCCTGTAACAACAGTTAGTTCTCTTAAGTGTTGAAATATCACCCTCTCTGTGATGTGTTTAAGGAGCCAGATGATCAACTATTTGAAAGGGACTGAATCTAACTTTAATCATGGAAAAGTAAGACAAATGACAAAAATGTTGAGTAACTTTAGTCCTATGTAACTTCATTACTGTTTTGATCAGTATTTATATATCAACAACCAATCATGGTTCAGAAAGTGGACCACAAGCTCTCCCCTTCCACTCTGGAAGGATTCTGGGAAAAGAAAACACTGTTTTCAGTTATGTATCCACTGAGGTATCCCTAGATTCAAAAGGTAGTTCAAAGACTGTTGTCACACAAACGGTCACATTTACATTCAGTGGCACTTGAATCAAAACAAGATGCATTAATCTTTGAAAGGACATTATTGAAAGTGAGGGTCATTGGTGCTGCAAGTGAGATTAAACAGAGAAACACTAATAAGAATATGTTTTACACATGTATGGAATTGTGAAAAGAACATCCAATGCATATGTTATTCATTTTTAAAGTTTTTAAATTGTGTTTATTAATGAGAATGTAGAAAAAAGAAAATCATTGCACACTGCAGTACAAAATATCTATTGGTCTAGCCATTAAGGAAAACAATAGAGTACCCTCAAAAATGAGAAAGGAAACTCCAAGGAGGTTCATGAATTTCCTAGTGTGTGTATCCAAAGTATGTAAAACAAGGTTTTGGAAAGAGAATATCTACCCAGGTTCACAGTATCATTAGTCACCATACCCAAGACTTAGGTGGAAAAATATATGCGTCCACTAAATGAAGAATTCATAAAAGTTCATACAAGTTATATTATACTGACTGAGAAGGTTATATTTAGGAATATACATATACATACATATACATATATATGCATATGGAGTGAGGAAAGGGAAAGAGATGCATTAGTCAGAATTTCTTTTAAAGAACAGTTATGACAGAATGACAGAAAGATAAAGAATCCAGTAGGTTTTTCAATTAATTTTTCAGTCCATGAGACTGGATATCTTAGCAATCCCAATCTGGGGCTGGAGTTCCACAGATGTCCTAGAAAGCTTCTGGTCTTCAAGCTATATTGGAATCCTGAAGAAGTATGTTCTAACCCTAGTGAAGGAATGCCTCAGTAGCAGGATAGAAGAATTTGCTTGTGAAAGGGAAGACAAACAGAAAAAAAATTGTGATTTCCTTTTTCCATATCCCTTTTATGTGGGCTACCACCAGTTGTGGCCTTCATTTAGAGTGGGTCTTTAAACCTCAAATGAACTGGATTTAGTGTGTGTCTTCAGATTTCAAATAGTACAACCAAGAAAAATTCCTCATATGTATGCCCAAATGCTAGGGTTTTAGTTAATTACAGAAGTAGTCAACCCAGAGGAGATGATGTAATTTTAATATAATTTCAAGAGTAAAAGTAGTAAATAAAAACAGAAAATAACCATGTTTTTTCAGTGCCTCAACATAGATCTTAATAAACCCTTCATGTTATCACCTGAACTAGAAAGCAAAACCATAGAATCCATAATTTCTATACAATAGAGTCTCTTGGAGAATGCTATTGTTGGAAAAGTTGGGCAATATGGGGCACTAAGTACAAATTAAATGTTATAATTTAACATTTTGGAGACTTAATGTGACATAGCAATAATCATTAAGAGTAAATCTTGAGATACTTAAATGTTTTAATTAATATGTATTACTTAAACACAATATAGGTTAAATAAAGACATTTACATAAATTTATATAATGTAATTAGCTCTTACTCACACACATACACATACATCATTTGGCCCTTTTACTATATAACACTTTTCCTAGGGAGATGACAACAAATATCTATTCATTCCAGATATGGTATCCATCTCAGAATAAAATAAACCATATATCCAAATTCTAATTTATTGAGGCAAAGAACTTGTTAGAGTAAGAATGAGGGGCCACTTACAGAAGCACAGATGTCTCAAACACAGGTTCCTTACCAAAAGAGACAACCCAGCAAGGGTGAGGACTTCTAAAACCCGGAAACCTGGAGGTTTCTACATGCCTTGTAGGCAGCTCTACAGATGAAATAGTCTCTTCTCATCAGTCCTCATAGTTATGTAATCTCAGGAAGGGATGGGGCCTTGTAAATCAGTAATTTCCTGAGAATTTTGAGTTGTTTACTTCCTGAGCCTCAAGGACGGAGTGCTTCAATCCAGAGAAAATTACTGTAACACACGCCGCTTCTTGCTATGTCTTTTTTCCAATTAATATATAATTGCCCAATTTGTCCCTTTTTTCTTTCTTCCATTTAATCTCTCTTATGCATTCCACCTTTGCTCTTTCTCAAATTACTGTCCTCTTTTTCTTTAGTTGTTACTGTTGGATAAATATATGTTAAAGAGAGTAGATCTCCAAGCTTTTTTGGAAACAGAATTTAATTAATACTTAAAAGGTTAAAGAAAAATTTGAAGGTCTCCCTCACAAACTGGTAGCTTTTTCATTTTCCCAAATGTTCAAAAATAATAATAAACAGGCCATTTATACCAAATGTTTCAAAGAAATTATTTATCTTAGCAAATTACCATTTCTGAAAAACTAATAATGTTCAATTTTATAATCCAATGAAAATGAATCCTCTTCCCTCTTTTCCAAGTTTTCTTTTTAAAATATTTATTAAAAAGGATTCAACAGTGGTTGGCAATTTTGACTGTTTTTACCACAATTTTTAATTTATATTAGTCTTGAAGGTCATATATATAGGATTTTTAGTATTTCAATGGACTAAATATATTAAATAATTAATTCTGCTCAGAGAAATCAAGTATACAAATACAATGAGATTTACATTAGCTGTAACTCATATAATCTATGAATATATCCCATAAGTTAAATATATACATTTTTGTTTGTGAGTAACACTCCAAGGAAGCTGCAAATGAAGCATTAAGTATCCTGTGTACTTCCATAAAGGAAAACTATTATCATTCGGAAATGTAAGCAGGCAATGAGATTATATGAGTTGTGTGAATCACAGGTAGGAAAGACGGCATCTTTCATGAGGGGACCCTAGAGCAGAAGGGAAGACTGAAGAAGACACTTGACTTCCTTCTTCAAGCAGTGATCTTGCTTGAAGATCATTGCCCTTCATTGGTCCCTTCAGTGACAAGAAACTAGTAAATCAGTTCCAAGTCAATATGCAGGGCACTGATATATTCACAGAGATAGAGAATAAATGATGAAACAAAAATATATTTGAGATGAAAAAATATGAAATGTCCTACATGTGTTTTCTCAGTCTAGAGTGTGTCTGATTAATCTAGGTGGAGAAGTTATAATGTGGGATGCAGGAAGGGCAATAGAGTCATAAAAGGCAAAGGGTGAGAGATGAAAGGAACAACAATTACTAAATCACACATTGTAGCTAATGTCTCATATATTAATCAAAGATAAATAAAAGTTGAAATGATGAAACTAAAATTATGCTATTCCCCACTGTTTTATTTGCAGCCCCTTAACCCAAAAGCAGAACATCTCTGTGTCTATTGGGAAAGATCAGAAGAAGGTGGCAGCTGGTCCATGACGGGTTGTTCTCATGTACACACCAATGACTCCTACACCATTTGCAAGTGTTTCCATCTGTCCAGCTTTGCTGTGCTCATGGCTCTATCCCTTGAGGTATGAAGTCTCACAGGTTGAGCATCAAAGTATTAAATTGATTTTAATGTATATCTGTAAAAATAAACTGAAAGTATGAATTGTATTGCTCTAGGTTTGATGACAGATGATTCCAAGAAACACCTGTAAAAACAGTATGAGATCCTTATTGTTGTAACCTCTGTTATCTCATTGATGTCCTGTTGAATGCCTGATCATGAAGGTTGATTCAGGCAATCTGACTGACTAGGAATGAGTTTCCTTTCTTCCTCCTAAAGCTACATGCTTAGTCTAAGATGCAAACCCTCCAGAAAGACAAAGGGCCATGTTTCTGTCAAAAGTCACTTTAGATACTTTACAATTGCTGTGATAAAATATTATGATGGAAGCATTCTAAGGAAGGAGATTCATGTGAGCTTCTAGCTCCAAAGGGATGTCACCACTCATGGTAAAGTAAATATGGCATTGCAGGAGAAACAGGAATCTGAAACATCATATTTTTTCTATATACTTAAAGCAGAGAAAGAAAAAGAAAGGGGAATGGTGTAAGTTTATAAACTCTTAATACTTATATAAAAGAATATAGATCCCCTGGAAAGATAGTAACCACCCCAAAGTTCACCAACCAATGTTGAAATAGACAAGCCTATGGGGGAAAATTCACATATGGTTCCCCAGATAAGTACATGAGTAGCTGCACTTCCCTGGTAGAATTTTCAAACAAATGTTCAAGAAATACCAGTAGACGGTGGTGGAGATAAAATGGGTTCACTATGGTTGGCAATATGTAGAATATTTACTTTGGGTAGGTGGGGATTACACCAACCCTGGAAGATGCTGGTATCTGTGCAGAACACACAGTTCAGACTCATTATAATTTCAAGGTGGTGGAGCTTGTGTATGACACACAATGTTCCTTAAGTAATTTTATTTCAGCTGTATCCATTATAGAAACAAAAAACAAATAATGAACCAGTTATTTTTAAAATACATTGGTGTAAACATCATATAGGTGTATTAAACAAAGTGGGGGAAACTTGACTCTTCAATAGGCATGTCTAGAGTAAGCACAACACAAAAAGGAAAGCCCTCTGGTGTTGGGAAATGAGCTTATCAGACACTATAGTGTTAACGTCCAAGGGAATATGGAATTGGAAGCATCATTTAACTTTCAAATAGTTATATACAAAGTTCCTTGGTTGAGCCAAAGTGAAGCAACTGGCCATCATCGAACTCTCAGCATGACCCTCTAGGA
>JAMJFZ010000347.1:0-58159 GCA_026225945.1 Cricetomys ansorgei
TGTGAATACATATCTGAAGTACTCACAGGCAGGCCACATCAAATGCTGATAACATCAGCTGCTCCTGAGTGAATAAAGTATTTGGGCTGGGAGAATGTTCCCTATAAATGCCAGAGCATTCTTAATTTTGGATCATGAATGTTTTATCTATCCAAATACAACTTTATAATAATCTGAAAATTGGGGAGGGGGAGTAAATAAATATAGCTCAGTCCAAAGGAAACATGTTTGTTTTTGAGACACGGTTTCTCTGTTGTTAACTCTAGCTGTCCTGGAACTCATTCTGTAGACCAGGCTGGCCTTGAACTCAGAGATCCACCTGCCTCTGCCTCCCTAGTGCTGGGATTAAAGGCGTGTGCCACCACCGCTGGGCAAAAAGAAACATTTTAAAATGATACTTCTACACTTTCTCTAGGCTTCTTTCCTTATGGTTCAGTGACACTAGAATTAAATATATATACTACCTTCTGCCCAGGTTCTCTAAAATGGTCCCTAAATAACACTTAAATTGTTCAGAAATAGTCAGTGGGTTGGCTCAGTGAGCAAAAGCATTTGTAGGGTTTACCTGGTTTCACCTGATTACCTGGGTTTGACCCCCAGAACCCATGTTGGAAGGACAGCAGCAGGGATAGCTCTAGGTTGTAGCCCTGAGCATTGAGAGTTCAGCTCTGGTCAAGCACAGGTTAGGAAGCATGAGCTCTTGGTTGAGTTCCTGTCACCACACCCCGACAATAGCTTAACTTGACTGGCATGTAATCTGGCTTTGCCCAAGTGTACAGTAGCATATAAAGAGACAGAACCTTTTGAATTTGCGTTCTGGCAAATACAATATATTCTAACTATATGCCAATAATTTCTATTAAATTCTGTAAAATCAAGAAAACCTTTATAATGTAACAGGGGTAATGAATGACAAATTCTGTCAACATGATTTTAGGATAAAATGTACATCACACAGTTTAGCTCTTAGCATAGAAGATAAAAAGCATGCACATTCAAAAAAAAAAAACAGTATTGGGGGAAAAAATCCTAAACTAAGAGATGAGTTGCTCTTACATATCACATCAAGGAAAAGTAAATCCCAAGGGGCCAGGACCATCTTAATCTGTCAGTCAAGTCAGACAGGAAATGCAATGTAATAGAAATGAAAATTTCCTTTTTCCAGAAGACCAAGTCTAGAGATGCAACTTAAAAACAGCAAATATAAGAGAGTCAGGCCAATTTTCAATATATATGCTTTCCAAAGTCGCATCTCAGAGCAGGATGAAGGATTCGTGGCAACAGTCTCTGGATGAACACTTTACCTGCAATTCTTCGCTTCACTGACTTCTGACAGTTCGGCAAATTGAGGGTCATCGTACTTAAGAGGAATGTCACCAAGTCTTTACAAATGTGACCAGAGAGGATAATATAACTCCAAATGCCTGTGCATTTTCTGTAGCTTCTCTGTAGGCCTTTCTTTAGACAGCATAACTTTAGCAAAAGTAGCATCCCACTGAAAAGTCATGCACCCCAATCTCAAACCTTACCTTGTTCTCTGGATGCTTTGAGGGATGGGTGTATTTGGCTACCAGGGGATCAGGATTAACTTTGTTTTGAGAAATTATGAAAAATTTCCATTGTGATTCTAATTCGGGGGCTCCTTAGCATACACCCAGTAACCTACCTCTTTGACGATGGATACGACTGTCCAACAGGGTAGGAGTGCTTGCTCCACAAACCTGATAACCTGAGTTCCCTCCCTGGAAACTATGTAAAAATACCCGATATGGTGGCTCAGCTCTGTAATCTCAACCTAATGCTGAGCCATGCATGGGACGGGAGTCAGATGGAGCTTGCATGTATGTAGCACAGGGGCAAATCCAAGAGAGATTCTGCTTCGGGAACAGGGTGGAAGCAGAGACCCAACTCCTGAAAAGTCCTCTGGCTTCTGCACACATGCTGTGATGTATATGCGCCCGCTCATACACACACTATAAACAAATACACTGTAATTTTTCAAAAACAACTTTAAAACCAGGAAATTCGTGCTTCTTTCTCTAAAACTAAGGTGTTTTCCAAATTCTTATTTTTGTTCTTCTCTAATTAAGTATTTATCTACGTCTTGCTTTGGTGCATAGCATTTAAATACGTAAATGTTTATCCCAGGGACTGAACTCAGGTCATCTGGCTTAGCAGCAAGTGCTAAGCCATCTCACTGGCCCTAGTTTTAACACTGTAATTTGGCTTTAGTTCAAAGAAAAGAAAAAAAAAAGAGATCATACATTTCTTGGTTTCACAAATACTTGCAGACATGTTGCACCCTTTTATGCCAAACTAATATAAACAATCTTTAAAATACCAGAGCTAGAAAGACATGTTTGCAATTATTAAGGTTATATCTTCAATCTAAATCAGACTAAAAAACTCAAAGAAATATGAGTAACTGGTGTTTTTGTATATGTAGGTACACGTGTACTTACTCATATGAATACAGTGTATAAATATTGTCCCTGCGGCCCACTGTACTTCAGACAGTCTCTTTGCTGGTCACCTCTGACCTCTGTACACACGAGGCTAGCTGGCCCTGGAGCTCACAGGACTGTCCTATCTCTGCCTCTGGCCTCACAGCAGTGCTGGGACTGCAGACCTGTGACACTGCATCCAGCCTGACACAAGTTCTGGAGCAGTCAGTTCAATTCTTTTGTGCTTCACAGCAAGCACTTCTTCAGGTCCTAAAAAATACGCTGTTTGGAATAACTTCTAGATACCTGTTTTGAGGCTCTTGAAAAAGGACTAATTACTGTTATACGATTGTGTGAACATTTCAAGAACACTGTACAAAAAGGACACTGGCTGTAGCTTAGCACTTTCCCAGTGGCGGCAGAGAATGATGAATGACGAGCGTGAGCCAAGGAGGAGCTGAAACCAAAGAGTGAGTCATGACAGGTAAACAGAGGTATTAAGAATGAGATCTGAATGTGTAAGAACAGAAGTAAGTTATATGTATTACTTTGCTTGCTGAAAAGCTGTTATTGGTTGTGGATCCAGCCCAGGCTTTGCACATGCCAGGCAAATACTCTTCCACTGAACTACGTACCAGCCCAACAATTTTATTTCTTGTTTGTTTGTTTCTTAAAAAAAATTAAAATTTGCCAGGCAGTGGTGGCACATGCCTTTAATCTCAGACTTTAATCACAAGGAGGCAGAGGCAGGTGGATCATTGTGAGCTGGAGGCCAGCCTGGTCTACAGAGTGAGTTCAAGGACAGCCAGAGTTACGACAGAGAAACCCTGTCTCAAACAACAAAACAAAACAAAAATTTATTATATACATTTTGGGGAAAGATGACATACCATGGCACACAAGTGGAAGAGTCAGTTCTCTCTACCCACACGTGGGTCCTGGAGACCAAATTCAGGTTAGCAGGCTTGGTGGCAAGTATTCTTACCCACTGAGCTATCCCACTGGCCCCAATTTTGGATCCTCAGAGAGCCTAGGCTATATGTAGTGAGTTCCAGACCAGCTTGACCTCCACAGAAAGACCCTATCTCAAAAACAAAAACGAAAGGGGAACAAGCATGCTTCTCCATGGTTACACAAAGCTCACAATTTTCCCTTAAGTGCCATTTCTGGATCAAAAACTACCATAACAAATCTTTCAATAAGAGGTTTACTTTTTGATTCCACATAATAGTCTGTTGTAATTCACAAACTTCCATCTCAGAAAGCCTGGGGACACTGTGGTCACGGAGGTGTTAGGGCTGTGCACCCTGCACTCACCCACCGAGCAGCCACTGCTCACATGAACAACGCTCACTGCTCCCACATATCTCATGGCTGTCTGGACGGGACAACTGCAGCTCCTCACTGAGTCTTCAGTTACTACAGCCAATGATTTTCCCGATAGCCTACAGTCACCAGAGCTATCTGCTTATATAATCTGTTACAGCCGATGCTGTTACATGCCCACTTGAACTGCAAGACATCAGACACACTGTTGGCTCTGATGGTACACAAACCCACAACACATGTTTCAGTGTAAGAGATTTACTTCTCTCTCAAAGCAAAAAGTATCCCACAGTTCAGATTTACATAAGTACTGCCTTCTTTTAAATAAATTAAAACAAAACGCTGTTCTGCCTGCAAAATTATAAATATTTCTAGTCCATTTTACAGAATGTTAAACATTTACAAATGCATTATTTCCCAGTAAATAAACAACCATGGCATGGAAGCCAGTTTAAAAAAAGTCATACATTTAGGATTATGTCTATAACATTACAAAATTAAACCAAATAAGGAAGAAAGTGAAGGAGAAAGAAGAAGTTTTACAAAATGGCAATTACTATGATCTAAAGGGTGCTGAAATGTCTTACTCCATTCAGTAACTGCGCCATTTCTGGAATGAACATCTGTGGATAACGAAGTTAGGAGAGTGTACTTCTCAGTGTTCAGGTCAAAACCACAAGTTTACAGAAATACTCTCCCAACTGGGTAGGAGAAAGACAGACCTTGAAGCACAGTGGCTGTTTAAAAATCACACAACAAGGTTTAGCCAGAATATTCAAGATTCAAAGACTTCCATGGACTAAAATCTTCAGTTAAACCTAAGTTAAAAGTCCATGGGGAACACTTATTTTACCATGTTAAGATAGGAAACATGATTTCAATGTTCAGTACAGACTGGCTAACGTGGGGAACTGTGGGTGATCTAAGCAGCCAACGTCCCTACAGGAACATGAAGACATGATTAGGGAAAGGAGTTTTAGTCCCGTGGCCTGTTCAATTGCTCAGCACATGAAATATCCCATCCATCTTGAGAAGCACGGCTTCTGGACGGCATTGGTTCCCCATCAGTATGGAGGAAGCTGTCTCCAAGCCCCAAGTGACTCGTTCATCAGATCTATAGTATCTCTAGATCTACATGCCGAACTTCGGGATTTCGTTTCTGGAAAGAAAAATATCTTCACATTATTCACAATGAAATAAGACCTTCCGTTTATGATGTAATACACTTAGCATGCTACCTACATGCTAAAGACTCCAAAAATAATTGTTATTAGTACAATTTTTGACAAATATATCTTACTTTCAGCTCCTTCTCAAGCCTGTCTACTTCAGCTCCTAGAGTATCAATAATATTTTCTCCATGTTTAAGCATAAAAGCCTCTAATTGTTCAGGAGTTTTCACTTCTTGAATTTCCTATAAAAAGCAGAAAAACAAATTTTTAAAATTACAGTAGTATATACATAGTTTGTAGCACCATTAAGTTTAATGAAAAATAAAAATTTTAGGCCAAGGTCATGAATCATCTGTTTCTAAACAACTCAGGAAAAATGAATGCTATGCAGATGGAGCACTACTAACTAAAGACAAAGTCTGTTCACCAAGTATTGTTAGGACAATGATCTTCCATAACAACAAAAATAGCTAACCTCCACTTCAGTCTAGTAAGTAAACAATTCAAAGTAGATTAAGTCACAGATTTTTAGAAGAAAAAGAAAATGTTTTTATGATAAAGTGATAAAAGAAGGATTTGTTTCTTTTTCTTTTTTACACAAGATAAACAGAAGAGCTAGACATTGTCTCTGGGAACCACAGCTCTGGAGGTAAAGACAGGAGGCTAGAGGACACCTATGATTTCCTTGAGTTGGACCATCCTGGTCTACATAGCTGGTTCAGGCCAGCCAGACCTACATAGTGAAACTCTGTCTTGAAAACAAGAATGAGGCAATAGAAGCTTTGCTATCCTGAATGTGGGAGAGAAACAGACATAACGTGGAAGTTCATTTGGCACTACCTATGGAAGCTGAAGCATGTGCATTTCGTAGTCCTCACCGACCGTATCCTACCCTAAGGAAACTTACATACAGGGCCTAGGAAACATGTATGAAACACCACTAGGCATCACTGCTTTTTCTTTCTTTTTGAGATAGGGTCTCATACGTAGGTCAGGATGATTCAAAAGCATGCTCTCCTGCCCCGCCCTCTACGTGCTGGGGTCACAGTTGTACTGCCACACCTGCCTTGTAGCACTGCGGCCAACAGTTTAACATGGAAAACAATACAAATACTCGTCTAGAAACAGGGTATTCAAGTTGTATCAATCATACTCATAAAGTGCAACAGCAGTGACATTAAATGATCTCCAACCATATAAACTAACAAGGAATCTCAGACATATACTGTTATGCAGACTGTACAGAGTCACACAATATAAAACCATCTGTATTTACATACTACACATTTACACTCTACATTGTGGGACATTTAATTGTAATATATTATGCTAAAAAGGTGCAGTCTAAAACTCAGAATGGAAATGGCAGGTATCAAATTCAGCATATTTGTTAACTCTGGGGATGAAAATGAGATTTAGCAAAAAATGAGGCTTAGACTATTTTTATAATGATTTCTTTTAAGAATTTACACAAACACAATATATGCTGGATGCCCCTAATTTGAAAATCCAAAATGTTTTGAAGTCTACAACTTTGCGAGTATTGATATAACACTCAAAAAGGCAGGATGCAGATCATTTGGTGGGGTGTCTGCATGAAGCCCTGGGCCCAGGCCCCAGCACCAGGCGTGGTGCATGCACACACCTGCAATCCCAGCACTAGGGAGGAGGAGGAGGAGGTTCAGAAGTTCAGTTATCCTAAGGTACATAGTGAGTGTGAGGCTAGCCTAGGCTACACTAGACCATGTCTCAAACAAACAAACAAACACACATACACACAAAAAAAACCAACAAAGCCAAAGCACCAGTCCTTTTGGACTAAGAACACTCAATATATGAAAATATTAAAAGGAAGACAGAAAGAGAGAGAGGAAGAAGGAAGGAAAGAAGGAAGGAAGGAAGAAAGGAAGGGAGGGAGGGAAGGAGGGAGGAACGGAAGGAACATTTTAGGTTCCTGGTGTATTCTACAAAGGAGACTCAACCTACAAAGCAAATGTTAAGATCTGACAAAACCAAGTAGTAATATGTGCTCTGTTTAGTGCTGGCTTCTGTAAATTGTCTCTTAAATTACAGCATTAACCTTTTAACTTTGAGGTTTTGTTCCAGGAGTCCAGAGGTTTGCTGAAACCAGTGTAGACTCTATACATCTTATGTTTTTCTTATATACAAAAAAAAATCAATTAATTAGGCACAGTAGATTAACAACAATAAAATATAACTGTAACAATATACTGTAATTCAAGCTATGTGAATGGATGCCACCCGCCTCCATGAACTCAACTCAGGTGGCATATGCAAATTGACTATGCTGGGGGGAGAGATAACCCATATCCTGGGAACCAACAAACTGCTCAGAAAGGCAATTTAAAGTTTATGCTTATTTCTGGAATTTTCTACTTACCATTTTTGGATTCTGGTAACTTAATCCACAGAAAATAAAACAGTGAAGTGGGTGGGTGTGCTGTTGTATTCTTAATAAGAAAGCATAGATATGGGTCAGAGCTCAGATTCATGTGACTTAGTATATGTGACTCTGAAATCTTAGACAAACTAATTAGCCCACTGTCTATGTTTGCCTGTATGTTAGAATCAAAGTGTCATTTTGTCACCACACAGGTTATTCAGAGTACATTACATAAACCATGTAACAGCATTAACAACTTAATGATTACGTTTGTACCTTTGGCTGTCTCTTCTGACCCACTATATATAAAAAGTTCACTATCAGACTTGGGAACTGAGTTCACAGCTGAAGTGGCTCTAAGGCCATAAAGACAAAACGCATCTTTAAAACTGTGGGTTACAGGAGAAAATGGTAAAACATAAACTTACTTGCAGCATGCGGTCAAAATCTTGCTTTTCCAAATAAGATCTTGTAACAACTCGACCATCAAAATCAACTTCTGCCTTAAATCTGACTTTCCCTAACCCCAGATCTGTGGCTTTAACATCATGAATTGCCCTGCAATGAAAAACAATGCGTGTAAGTCTGAGTGTAACACATCCATCACAGCAGAGAATCTGGCTTCCCCAGCAGTGATGACCTGCACTGGACACTGCAGAACACCCACCACCAAGCTCACTGCTTTCTAAGGCCGATCATGTATTTTGGTTTCTGTGCATAATGTCATACAAAAGTATGAGTAATAAATAGTTTTATAATAACTTAAATTTGTGACTTATAAAGCTCATATATTAAAAGTTTACTAATTCTAAAATATTTTTCTAAAATATTATCAAGTTAATCTTACAAACCTCCCATAATCTATCCACTTACCCATTTCCCAACATTTACAAAACCAGAAATTAGAATCCAGTGTTCTGATAGCATGGGGAGTCCTTCTTAAGGTGCAATCTAGCACAACTCTGTGTTTTCAAGACCCAGGCTTTTATTTGTATGTATTCTATAAAGAAAGTAACTAAACCCAGGCAGAGGTTGTCTCGACAATTCCCTGGGAAGATGTGCTCCTTGGGGGTTAGTGCTGGAGGAAAGAGAAGCAGGTGATGCGTCTGCATTCCCTTCTGGGAGGCAGAACGGTACAGTAGACTCCTGAGCTTGGGCATCTGGAGTGTGGGGAGCCCTGGTCTGCCTGTGCACTAGCTGAGTGACCTTGACAAAATCACTTCTATAAACACAGATGCCACCTTGTGTTTTGTTTTAATCAGAGCCATCCAATAAATGGCTGCCTTACAGTCTGTGCTGCATTGAGCATGTGCTCATTTGTCATTGCCCTCATTATTCCTAGGTATTAGTTTTAGTCATCCTGTTCTAACTATAGCTACAGAGCTGTGTGAAGAGCCTGCATGTTAGCCTACACACAAGCCACTGGTACACTTGTGGTGTAGCTGGCTCACACTGCTGGGCACGGGTTCTGGTTCAACCTCAGCACCACAGAAGAAGACTGTAAGTGTTTGAAGGCTATAAACCAACTAATCCTACTCATCTACAAAACACTCCCTGCCTAGTAGAGTATTTCAAATACACACAGAGTAGCACGTCAGCCAGAATCTATGCTCCACGGAGCCAGACATTGGTAAATTTAAAAAGCTAGAGTAACATGAAGTATATGCTCTGACCACTGTGTGGTAGGAAATGAATCAATTAGTAACACAAAGAAATTTGAGAACATTGCAAATATTTAGCAATGCCCCTAAACACACACACACACACACACACACACACACACACACACACACACACACACCAAAAGGGAAATCAGTATGTTGGAGAGACAATTGTACTCCCATGCTGAATACAGCATGAAGATATGGAATCAACCTAGGAATTTATAAATAGATGAATACAGAAATGGTAATAAATATAAACTATGGGATATTAATTTGCAGTGAAAAGGAACAAAACCCTCACTTAAATCAATAATGAACTTGGAAGATATTATGTTAAGTAAAATAAGTTAGACATGGAAAGACAAATATCCCACGTTCCACCTATGTGTGGAAGCTAAAATTGCTGATTTCATAGAAGTAAGGGAAGAATAGAAATTACTACAGGCTGAGAAGGGGAGATGGAGAGAGACTGTGGTAAATGACTACAGGGATGGATGTAATAAAAAAATTAACTTCCATTATTCTTTAGTACAGTATGTACAGAACTTACAAGTGGCAATAATTAATTGTATATTTCAAAAAATGCTACTTTGGGATTTCATATGTTCCCAATCCAAAGAGATAAATGCTTAAGGCAATGACTGTATCAACTACCTGATCTGATCATTAAAATGCTACACATTTAGGGAAATGTCATACTATGGTCCATAAATACATGCAATCATTATATGTTAATTAAAATAAAAATAAATAAAAATTTAAATAAGCAAATGAGAAAATGCTTTGAGAGGAGAGAAAATGCTACAGGAGAACAAAGTCACGGTGAGGAGAAAGCAGAAATTGAAGGATAACTTTATCTGTGAATGTCTGAATTAAAAAATTAACAAATCAATTCAAAAACTTACCCAACCATCTAAAGACACTGAAATAGAGCAAACCAAACCTAAAGCAACCAGAAGGAAGGTAATAATTGACTAAAGAAGAAATTAATGAAAAAGAGATTAGAAAACAGAGAAAGTCAATTATGCCAGAATTCAGTTGTTTGAAAACCAAATTGACAAGTGTTTATGACTTTCAAGTAATGTGTGTGGGGTGGTGGTGGTGGGGTAGAGACTTAAGCTAATCAGAAACAAAAGATATGAAATTACCACCAACCTTAAGGGAAAAAATATTTCAAAGGAATTATATTTTAAAAATCCATATATTATACAAGCAATTAAAAAATTTCTAGAAAGACACATACTTCTAAAGTAGTTAAGAACACACCATCTGAGTCACTTGCCTGGCGAGTACAAGGTCCAGGGTTTCAAGGGGGAAAAAATCTGTAACACTTCAAACAAGTAAGGGGAATTGTGAAAAACAAAACAAAGCAACAAACCCTATTCATACAGGAAAGCTCATGGCCAGGTGGCTTCACTGATAAACACTGCCAAAGATTTTTAAAAGAAATTACTTTTAGGGGCAGGAGAGATGGCTCAGGGGTTAAGAAAACTGGCTGCTCTTCCACAGGACCTGGGTTCAATTCCCAGCACCTAAGTGCCAACGCACAGTCATCTGTAACTCCAGTGCCAAGAGACTGATGCTTTCTCATCTCCATGGACAAGAGTCACTCGTAGTACACAGACATACATGTGGGCAACACACACACACACACACACACACACACACACACTCGTAGTACACAGACATACATGTGGGCAACACACACACACACACACAAAGGATTAATATCAATTCTTCACACACTCTCCACAAAACAGTAGACCTCCCAACTCGCTTTATAAAGTTAGTATTGCAGAGCGACAGAGTATTAATGAGGCTTATAACAGATAAAATCACTAAGTCTAATACTGATTTTAATATTCAATTTCAAATTATGATCTAATTACTTTGAAAATTTAAACAGATTTTGGAATGTAAGTCGAATAATCGCTGCTGTTGTACTAATTGAGGCACACAGGGAAACTAACACTTTTTGGGTTTCAATTATAACACCCATGCACGTTTGTGCTGTGTAATTCCTCAGCACAACAGCAGTCTGGGGGGCTTACAGTGTGGTATGGGGTGGGGTAGAGCCTTCACAAGTACATTAGTGCCACCCGCAGAGGGCAGGGGTGTTCTTGCCCTTCATTAGTTCCAGGAACCAGCTGCTACAAAGCAAGACCAGCCCTCTGTTTTCTGTTCTGTATGTGCCTCCACTTTCCACCCTGAGTTCAAGCAGCATGAGACTCCTGAGGAAATGTCAACTTCTTTGCTTTCAGAACTGTGAGCTAAATAAACGTTTTTTCTTTTGAAATTACCTGCTCTCTAGTATCCTGTTATAGCAACAGAAACAGACTATAAAACCAAAACAGAGAACAGACTAAATATTTTCCTATTTTAAAGTTTGAACAAATATGTGTATTTATTAGTTTTTCATCACTGTAGTCGAATATCAAAGACAACAACTTAAGGAGGAAAGATTTATTTTGGCCCATGGTTTTGGAAGCTTTAAGGCAGACTGGATCCTTTGCTTTGGGTCTGAAGCAATCAGACTATCATGGCAAGGTGAGTGAGTATGAGTTTGTTACTTTGTTTCAGCCAGGAACAGAAAGGGACAGAAGTGACCAGGTCCCCAAATATCCTTCAAGACATTCCCTATCGTGACTGACTTCCTCCAATAACCCAGTGCCAGCTCCTAACAGCCCATTTGACTCTGAGCTCATGGACAGATCAACTGATGAAGTTACTATTATCATGACCCAATCACTTCTCAGTAGCCCCACCACTTAAGGACCAAACCTTCAATACCTGAGTCCTTTGGGGGACATTTATATCTGAACTATAGCAATGCATATGGAGATAATAGAAATTTAATTTTTAAAAATTTTTTTGTCAGTTAGCATGGTGCTAGTACTGAACCCTAGGGTCTCATGCATGCTTGGCAAATGCTCTACCACTGAGCTACAGTCCCAGCATTAAGACTTCTACTTTATTATGAAGCCACATTGCTGCTACATACCACTCTAAAAGTCCTCTGTATCTCTTCTGCTGCTTATCTCCTGTCTCCAATTCTTTCCTTTTCTATCATTAAAAAGAAAAGCTCTGGTAGAACAGCTCATCAGTACAGTACTTCCCTTGCATGTGTAAAGTCCTGGGTTCAATAGTAGTCACTACCATCAACACTACCAACAACAACAAAGTAAAAAGTGTGTGGGCAGGAGGAGTTTTTAAAACTCAAAGAGTATTTTCAGTGATGTGTTAATGATATTTACTTGTGTAATCATTTCCCTATGAATAGAAGTTCTTTTGCATTTCATACATTCAACCTGTAACTGCAATACAAATACAAAAGAGCACTGTTAAGAGGATCCCCATTTAAAAGGCAAGTGTACTCAACTTGTCTATCTTCATTACAGCTGATTCATGGGGTACACAGGCCGAAAAGGAAATTCACAAGTGGTTTCCTATACACACTTTCTTCCCTTGCCTAATACTTCGCTGTGTTTGTGTGAGCCACCCAAAGAGCAACACTAGCCAAGGCTGACCTTACTGATGGGTCACTCTCCAGGTGCTCGGTAAGCCGCTGTACTTGCTCTGGTTGTATGGATCGTCCTAGGAGAGCTTCTGTGTTGGTGTAGATGAGGAATGCCGAGACCACACCTAGTAAGGTGCCCACACCCAAGGAACCCAGGCTGTCATACAACGGATTGCCTAAAAGAATCACAGAAGAAACCAAAACATTTCCTATTACTTCAGTGACCATTAGAGAGCAAACAACCATGATATTTGAAATTCACTCCTGGTTCCTTTAGCAACCTTCTTCAATGATTGCTAATAGTTTTACTATACTACAAAATAAGCTGGAGCATGATGGTGTATGCCTTTAACCTCATCACTTAGGAGAAAAGATAGGTAGACCTCTGTTGAATTTGAGGCCAGCTGGGTCTATATAGGGAATTCTAGGCCAGCTAGGGCTACACAGTGAGTTCCTGTCTTAAGAAAAACCTTTTGCCAGCAGTGGGGACACACACCTTTAATCTTAGCACTTGGGAGGCAGAGGCAGGTGGATCTCTGTGAGTTCGAGGCCAGCCTGGTCTACAGGGTGAATTCCAGGACAGCCAGAGTTACAAAGAAATACTGCCTCAAAAAACCAAAAAAAAAAGAAAGAAAGAAAAAGAGAAAAACCTTGTTAAAACACAAACAAGAACACTTCAGTGTTTGTGTGTATGCACATACCACAGCTTGTTAGAGACTTCAGGAGACTATTATGAGGGAACTGGTTTTCTTTTTTCTACCACGGAGGTCCCAGGGAACAAACTCAGGTCATCAGCCTTGGCCACAAGTGCCCTTATCTGCTGAGCTATCTCAGCAATCTTATTTAACTTTTAAAATTCTTAATAAAACTTGTATTTTTCTAAAAATACCAATTCTGTACTAGTTTTATTAATATGTAGTTGATGCATATAAGAAACAAACTTATCTCTCCTAACTGATCCACTTTATAAAGTACAACTCATTAGAAGAGTTCTAATTATGGAACTCAAAATTAAATAGTGCTCTTTAGAAATACAAAGTTAAAGAATTGGCGATTAGCCAGGAGCAGTAGGTACAGTTTTTGATCTAGCACTTGGGAAGCAGAGGCTGATGGATCTCTTCTGGATTCAAGGCCAGCCTGGTCTACATAGTCAGGCTAGCCAAGGTTACACAGTGCGACCCTGTCTTGAAAGACAGACAAAAGACAGACAGACAGACAGACACACACACACACAAAGGGGTGGGAAGGAGAGAGGGAAGAAGAGAGAATTATTGTTGACCAAAAGCAGGGTGAAGGTCAATCAGATCATCACCTGATACTTTTAGAACACTTCAAATCCCAGCTAACAGCAGAGAATGTTACAGCAGCTTATCACCTGAAGTTATTTTAAATAAATGAGAAAGCATGGTAGAGGATAACCCCAAGAGAATCTGACCTCACAAGCTGAGTGAACACTCAAATGGTTATCATTTTGGAAAACAAAATGAGCTTTCTGCTGCAATTTACCTTTTGGCCCTCTAAAGAACTAACCAGCGACCAAAATGAATGGGGAAGACCCTGAAGAAAATTAAGGCCTGTGAAGGCAGCAGAGGTCATTCCTATGAAGAAGCAGGAAGACAGGTGAACAAGTGCTCCAATAGTATTCATTAATGTCTCTGCACTATCTTAAGGACTCCTGTGTTAAGATTAACTAGTAATACTAACTAGTAATACTAACCATACTGTCATAGGTAAGGGAGTCAGAGTTCAGAGAGGGAACAACTTTTCCTCACAGCTACCAAGGCTTGCAATAATGTACTAATGCCTGCATTTCTCACCTAGACATAAGAAATCTAACTCAGAGAAATCTGCACACTTTTACTGACCAAATATCTTATCATTAAACTTTAATGATAGACTACAACGTGATGGATTTCACTGTGGCATTTTCGTACACTTCGTATCATGCCTTATTCACCCCTCCTGCCTGCTCGCTGGTCCCTTCCTTCCTGCTGAACAGCCTTCCCTTTGCTTTCCTGTCACATGAGTTCTATTACCTTCTCTTCCCTTCTTCTTCCTTAATAGCTTTTCCTCTCTGCTAGTGTTTTCTTTCTACTTTAAACACCACCACACGCGCGCGCGCGCACACGCACACACACACACACTTGTAGATTCTGTGGATGAGAGAAAATATACAGTGTTTGTATTTCAGAGTTATTTCACTAAATATAATGATAACCAGTTCTATATAAATACACAAATAAAAATTACTATGGAATTAATACATAATAACCTATTGGCTTAAAATTCAATGATATGACCAACTCCCCATATATTAGAGAATTAAGTAGTAGAAGAAAATCATATGTAGTTTAAGAAATATTTACCTGTTAGAGAGGTAAGGCCCATGCAGGTGGCTGCTATTATCACTCCTAAGACAGCTGCAGTGTCCTCCAAAAGTATAACATTTGTACTTGGATCACGACTTTCCATGACTTAATCATTGGGGCAACAGACAAGAGAAGAAAACTTCTGAAACCTTAATTTGATCTCATCAGAAGTCATTACAGTAAGTACCCATTTAAATCAATCTATTAATTAACACAAGAATGTATGAGAGATCACAGTTTTTAAAACTCTATCTTAAGTGTTAATAGTAACTTATGTAGTCAAATTACCTTTCCAAATTATACAGACATATGCAGAAATATAACAGCTTACCTAAGTAAAGCCCAGATAGAAAACACCCCTATGCTCATAAATTCTCTTTTTAACAGAGTTGATTTGTCTTACAAATAAATACCTGGTTTCTAAACTACATACCATACTTATAAAATGATGTTCCTTTGGTCTGAGCGCTCCTGCGAAGTTCATTTATGGCAACAAGAAGTGTTGCTGAAAGAAAAATATTCTATCAGCAAGGAAGAAACAGCATGGTCCAAACTTTAAAGATGGCATTTCAAAAGATAAATAAGCATAACATGTTAACACCAGTTGGCAATAAGTAAGGCAAATAAGCAATATTAACAATCACCATCAAGACTCTAATTAACCACTGTAAGAAAATGGATCCCCTATTTCAAAACCATAACAGCTAACCATAATTACTACAGCAGTAGCCTTTGTCTATTGAGCAGCTTCTGTTGGGCAGGCACTAAGAACAGTCACTTTTGACCCTCCCAACCTTTGGAGGTCTATCAATTAAGAAAAACCCCATAAATATATACAATTATAACCTGTCAATCAGAAATTATATTAATTTAAAAAATGGATGAGAAATAAAGAGATGGTTTAGCAGGTAAGAACTCTGCCATCCCAAAGACTGGAGTTCAGATCTCGGCACTCATATATCAGGCATCCTGCAAATACCTGTACCTCCAGATCAGAGGGATTTGGAGCCCTCTTGGGGCCTTAGCATGTATATGGGCATGGGTACCCACACACACGCATGCATAGACACTCACACGTACACAGATACCTACATATAAGTAAACAAATGGATCTTTTTAAGAGACAGATGCAGGGAATATCAAATATAGGAAATGATAACTGTTCAGGGATAAAAGGCACTGAATTAGGGCTGATGAGATAGTTCAGTGGTTAAGAACATTGCCTGCTCTTCCAAAAGACGTGGGTTCAATTCCAAGCACCCACACAGCAGCTCACAACTGTCTGTAACTCAAGACCCAATGGATCCAACTCCCTCATACAAATACTAACGCACACGAAACAAAAAACTTTTAAAAAGCACTGAATTAGGTAGTTTATGCTGATATTAGAAATTATGTTACAATATTGTTGAAGCTATATTTCAAAAATTATTATTCCTAAGGAGACAGCTTTTTTTCTGATTAACACTGTTAAAAACCAACTTAAAAAATTAGTATTATTATGTTTTTATATTTCCAATGGTTTGAGCAATACAAGCTACTCATGAGCATAACCCAGCCCCCTTGCCCTCATCCATTACAGCAACAACCACAGAACATTACACAGACTTTCTACCCTGAAGAGCAAACAACGCTTAAGTTCTTAACCCCACAATACTAACTTAGTAGAACTTGGCAAACTATAATCAACTGGTTGTTGAACGTGTATCACTAAACTGAAAATAAATACTTTGTGACAGTACATACCTCCTTCAGATATCAAAGATCCTGCTAAAATGCAATACGCCTGAAAAATAAGTATTAAAACAAATAATGAATCAAGTACTTTACTAAAGGATTGTAGCTGCTCATATGTACAATTTGTAATATCTTAAAAATTTTAAACATAAGCTCCAATTCAAGTTAGATACTAAGGATCTTGTTGGGCAATAACTCAAAGGAGGACAATAAAATAGACACAAGCCAGGTGTAGTCACACACACCTTTAATCCTAGCACTTGGGAGGCAGCAGGCGGATCTCTGAGTTGGAGGCCAGCCTGGTCTATAGAGTGAGTCCCAGAACAGCAAGGGCTACCCAGAGAAACACTGTCTCAAAACTACCCCTAAATTTTTTTTTTTAATTAAAAAAAAAATTTAAAAGACATTAAAAAATTTCTATTGGAAAAAAACAAACAAAAAAGCAAAGAACCCAAAATAATCAAGGATTCTGATAATGCCTACTAAGCAAGTTTATAGTCTATTGAATCCATTATTTAACAAAGTGCTTCATTCCCTACTCATTTACTCAAAAAGGTGGTATGTTAGAAACTTCAAAATTTAAACACAATTAAAAATTGATCTCATCACTCTCTAACTCCAGAGACTGCTTTGTCCCTATCAAGGGATGTTGCTCAAATTAGATGATGCTGGGACAAGGTGCTGTGCCCATAAAGCAGGTAAATACGTTCAGAATGGGAGGGGCAAATGTTGTCCATTTAATTACACAAAATGTACTGTGATTAAAAACAAAAGTAGGAAGCTAGCCTCAAAAATGTAAATAGTGTGCTAGACATGGTGGCATTTGTCTGTAGTCACAGCAAAGGCAGTGAAGGAAAAGAATGAAGCAGGATTTTAAGGCCAGTTCAAGGCCAGTCCGGGCATCAAAGCAAACACTTTGTCTCAATACCTAAACAACAAAAACAAAATAAAAATAAGCCTAGTTTAGCTGGGCAGTGGTGGCACATGCCTTTAATCCCAGCACTCGGGAGGCAGAGGCAGGTGGATGTCTATGAGTTCAAGGCCAGCCTGGTCTACAGAGTGAGTCCCAGGATAGCCAGAGTTACAACAGAGAAACATGGTCTCGAAAAACCAAAACCAAACAAAACAAAAGCCCAGTTTAACTGGCTTGTTATTATACAGATATGTACAGGATAATAGAATGATAAAATAAGACAGATATATACTCTATTCTATGACCCAAAACAGAAAAAAAAAATGTTATAAGTTCACTCACATTCCAGATATCCTAACACCAGAATGAAGCATATAACACAGGAGCTTTCCAAAGGAGCTAGGGGCCTGTCTCTACCCACCAGACCATGCCTTGGAATCACACCAAGCACTACTGAAGACACGTTGGAGAGTAAGGAGGCCAAACACCTCTATAATGAATGTCGTGAGTCGCTGAGATTGCTCAGGAGACTTAGTAAGTGCCCCAGGGATTTAGAAACTATAGAAAATGTGTCTGATAAACATGTGAATAATTATCTATAGGTAAGACTATTGATGGTAGCTGTTAGGAAAGAAGGGGGGAAAAAAAAAAAAGAACAAAACAGAACCCCACAGGAACTCCTGAGTTGGAATCTTCTGAAATGTCGAAAAGACATGCAGGGCAACCTTGCACATGCCTGGAGTTACACCATGTGACATGACGGGCATATATATGACCTCTCTGTCTATCCAAGGAGTCAGAGCAGCAAAGCAGCCTACTGTCTAAGAAGTGTTCGTGGAAGGCAAGACAGTTTTAAAGATCTATAAAGGCAAGAGCAAGTAGTAACACTAACTACCAGTGTTAGGACTTGTTTCCTACCCAAAGTTGGGTATGGCCCACTGAGCAGAAGAGCCTTGTGTGTAAAAAACAGAAAGTTACCCTCATCCTTTCCCATTCCCCAGTGCAGGCCCTCTACCTCATGGAGGCCTTAGAGGAAAATCAAAAACAAACTCTTTTCATTTTGCTTTAACATTAAATGTACTTCCAGCTTATGACAAGTGACTGGAAATAATAATTACTGATATAAGGCTATTCTTGGCACTAAAAGTGAATAGAGTTTTTTTTTTTGTTGTTGTTGTTATTGTTCTTCTTCTTCTTCAATAGCATATCTAGAAAATTTGTAGAACTGTCCAAGATTTTAATCAAAGAGGATATGCTCAGTAATTATATCTATGGAGATTCTGTTAAATATCACAAAAATTAGGAGCTAGAGAAATGGGTCAGCAGTTAAGATACTGGCTGTTCCATCAGAGGACTCGGGTTTGATTCCCAGTACCCACAAGGAAGCTCACAGCCAGTCCCAGGGGAGCCAGCATCTGCATCTGGTCATTGCCCGCATCAGGCATACATGTGGCACACGGACATACATGCAGGCAAAGCACTCATACACAAAATAAGTAAAACTGTTTGAAATCACCCCATTATGTGGATTCAGAGGTCATAAATACTCAAATGTAAAACAAAACTAAAATAAATAACCAGTGTGACCCAGCCAAGAGGCATGTCACCCCTGTTCTCTAATGCAATATGGCAAGGTTTTCATTAGGTCGTCGTATTCCAAAGTGAGAGTGGGAGAAAAAGAGGATCACCCATAGAAGGGATTCCATTGGTTGAGGATGAAGCAATCCCATGATTCCATGGTACCAAGAGAGTCCTGCGCCCATCATGAAAATGCCAACACCACTAATCAATGAAGAAATATAGCGCATATTTGAAAAGCCGTACCTGAAAGATAAAAAGATCATATAGTTTTCAAAAATGAGCACTAACTTTCAAAATGTGTTTAGTAAGTCAATGAAAATGAAAAAAGAAATTCTTAGACTATTAAAATGGTGTAGTTTTATATATTAAATACTGTTAAGTTCAACGTTCAAATTTCATTTAAAAACAATATACAAAGTGGGGAAAAACACCAGATCTTTGAAAATATATAAAATCAAGTATCATTTAATTCAGGTATCTTCTAATCCCTATTTCATAGTCGATAAGATGTTTAATGACAGGGTAATATTTCAATTTCACTGGGCTGCAGCTTCTCATTGAGTATCACGGTCTTGTGGTTAATCTATGACATATATTACTTGTAATTTCGTTGCTTAGTATTTTAACATGGAACTTACTGCTGGTTCTGAAGAGTTTAGCACACAGATGAACCAATAACTTCAGTTTCTGCATGTTTTCACAGATAATTTTTGAAAATATTAATTATTTTTCTAATCAACTTTTGGTCAAAACAAATCATTGATCTGTATTATTTTAACTACCAATACAGCACTACTAGGACACTTGAAAACTATCACATACTATGAGAAGTAGAATCATTCATTCATAAAAATGTTTCCTGAGAAATATACTATGAAAACCAAACACTACTGCACTCTCTGGTAGATACATGTTCAAAGAAGGATTCTTAATTTGAAAATGTTCCTGGAATTCTCTGTGCAGAGATGCAGTCTAGCAATGTTAATGTGGCAATGCTTTACAAATTTGACTTAGAAAATTTCATTTTTTTCTTGTTTTCTCCAAAGTACGCCAATTAATGAATAAATTAAGTTGCCCTGCTTTCATTTTATGTCATTTTCAAGGCACTGCAGATTCATTTTTTTGTTTGTTTAGTTTTGTTTTTTTTTTGAGACAAGTTTTCCTTGCATAGTCCTGGCTGTCCTGGAACTCACTCTGTAGTCCAGGCTGGCCTTGAACACACAGAGACCTACTGCCTCTGCCTCCCAAGTGCTGGGATTAACAGCATGTGACATCATGACCAGCTTATATTATAGGTTCTTACTAAAAACTTGTATTATGCAGATCTGCACTGTCTACCACATAAAATCACTAGTTCCGTGTGGCTATTCATATCTAAATTTCCTTAAACTAAATTTAGTTACTGTAGTGGGTAGTACTAAAATGAGCTATTGAAAATAACTGATGAAGCAATTTTCAGAAGATGAACTTAAAAATTTTTACCCTCTTACTTAAAATTTTTAGTAAGGAAGTTCAGTTTAAAAAACATTTTTTTTTTCAAAAGAAGAGTAAAACATGGATGTGTAATTAATTAACATTTGCTCTCTGTACAAGATAACTCATAATTGTAGAATATTAAAAATATATTGAGTAATTATTATTAAAACAGTAGTGCCCTGCTTTCAAGTAAGGAAAGGTATAAAGGTATAAAGCAGTAAGATGAACATTTTTACAGAGATAAAGGTGTACTTTTTTGCCTTAACATTGATCAAACTAGTTAAAATAACAATGAATATAGAGCTCAAATATTTGAGTGGCTTTTAATAGATGAAACAAAAATAAATATCCACATCAGGTAACTGCCATACTCAAAATAATATATTCTAAAAAAATCCTCACTTTATAAATATCTAATTTTGAAATGTTATCAAAATATTTCTCAATCATAACAAAAACAAAGTATAAAGTATGCATTTTTAAAAGGTTAACATCAAAACTTTAGATTACACAGCTAATTAAGTTCACACTGAAATATGTGTCCTTGAAACAAAATAAAACAGAACTTTAAAATAAGTGTTTTGTTATTATCAATTACAGAGAAGATCTCCAGGCTATATTTTAAAGCATAAAAATAATTTTGACTCTATTTTCAAATTATGCCTTGAATTTACTTTGACCTTACACTTTGGATACTACAAAGGAAATGACCAAATCTCGAGCAATCTGATGTTAAATAAATTTCAGACTTCTGGAATCCATTTGTTTTTATTTCAGCTACTTATAGCAAGTTAAAATCAGAGGCAGTGTTCTTACGGGTGAGAAGGATCTGGTGTTTGAACAGACTTGTTGATACCCAGTGCTAGTAAAGCCTATGGAAAAGAACAAACAGTAAGTGATCATTATCAAGATGCGGAATACAGTACGAGTAAACCAATCTGGAAGATGTAAAGGCCAGCGATAAAGAAACCGTATGTGCACATCAATGGCCAAGTAATCCTAGTTTCCAGGACTTAGAAAAATAAAGATAAACCCAAGGGGATTCAAACAACATTGTTTATTAGGATGAAAAACTTGAAAGATAGCTAGGCATGGAGGCACATGCTTAAACTCCTAGCTCTTGAGGAGGCCTGAGGCCTCCTGTTTTAAATGGAAGGTTTTTAAATGTCATTCCGTGTTTGCTACAGTCGAGACGGACTGATTGCGCATTTATTTGCCCTCTCTATATATTCATTTCGACGACTACAACATCCTTACATTCTCAGAATATTTACTTACCCATACTATGATTTTTACATATAGCTTCATCTCCTTTGGCTACATTTTAAAGGTATCTATGTATATCCCTAAAGTATATTGATGGCATGTAGTTTTTCTCATGTGGTGACACTGTAAGTTTTGGAATCAGAGGTATGCTCTGTCTATAGAGTTGAAAATCCATTGCCTTCTCTATCTCTCAAAGTCTGTGCACTATCAGTATTGTTTTCTTAATAAACGTATAAACAAAATAAACAAAGCTGGTCAAGTTCTCTTGGTACTGTCCCCATAGGCAATTGAGAATTCCTTCGTCTTCTTCGTCTCCATCTTCAGTTCTAGCATACATGTTTTCTATTATCAATCATTAGGACTAACTCTTTTCTGGGGTTTAGCTTTCTGTTAATGCTATCTAGTGAGATTTTTGTGTCACACACCGCTTTTTATAGTTCTAAAAGCCGCATTGAGTTCTTTTCTATCACCTGTCAACTGAATATGGTGTATTAACTGATTTCCCTTCTGGCTGAGCCCAATTTTCTTTTGCTCCTTGCACTGTCTAGTAGTATTCTGCTACCAAATGGAAAAATTAGGTGAACACTGTGAATGTCACATTAAGTGTGTGTGTGTGGGGTTCTAATATCTTCTCTAAAAAGCATGGAGTTTTCTTCTGGAAAACAAATTGTTTGTAGATAAACTTGATTAATTACATTTCTGGGACAGTCTGTTAAGAAGGGCTTTAGAGTAGCCTTTATACTAGGGATAATTACTAGGGTATCTCACCTGGTGAGATCTGAATGCACTGTAGCTCTGTGAAAGCACTAGGAATTACTCAGCTTGTTGTCTGTTTGTTATCTCTGCCTACACCTTGTACACGGGTAATCTAACATTCAGCAAGGACTCAAGAATCCCTATGCAGACTGAGGTAGAATTTTTACTATGTAGCTTTTCCTCTGAGGAACTCTGCCTTCTAATTTCCAACTACTTCAAATTTGTTGAACTTTGATATTTCTCATCCTGGCTCATTATTCCAAATTATCTCTAAACAAAAATCCAGAGAGAAAGTATAATAGAAATCAAATCCCATCTCAGAGGTGTGGTCTTGTGCTTCTAATGTTTGAAAGTACTTATATTTTTTGTGCATCAAAAAACTAAATTCAGAGTCTGTGAGTCCTTTATGGTTAAAAGCAGAGAAGTTCTATATATAAAATTCTGCAACTTGACCTTTTTATGCAATTTGCCATGGTTATTACTCCAGTTAAAATCTTTTTTGTATCACAGTCTATAAAACCCATACATAATATTTGCACGGGTTAGTTTCATGTCAACTTGACACAAGCTATAGCCACCTGAGAGGATGGAACCTTGACTGAGAAAATGCTTCCATAAGACCTCGCTGTAGGCAAGCCTATAGAACATTTTCTTAATTATTGATTGATGGGGCGGGCCCAGCCCATTGTGGGTCATGCCATCCCTGGGTTGGTGGTCCTGGGTTCTATAAGAAAGGAGGCTGATTAAGCCAGGAGGAGCAAGCCAGTAAGAAGCACTCCTCCATGGCTTCTGCTTCAGCCCCTGCCTCCAGGTTCCTGCCCTGCTTGAGCTCCTACTGTGACTCCCTTCAATGATGGACTACAATATGAAAGTGTAAGCCAAACACATCTTTTCCTCCTCAACTTATTTTTGGTCATGGTGTTTCATAATAACATTAATAACCTTAAGGACAATACTTTAGGGAGCAGATACTTAAGAATTAACTATTAATCTTATTGTATAATTCTTTGTCCTTATGGCCTGACACGTTCAAAGCTCTTAGACGTCGTTTTTACATGTCCCTTCCCGTTTCCTCTCCTTCTACCTAATACCATGACCTTAAGGTAGTTATTAAGTATTTACTGATGGATCAATAGATAAAGTGCTTCCCATGCAAGTTGTGAGCAGTGGAGTTAGGATCCCTAGCGCCTAAATACCGGATGGAGTAATGATGGCATCCTGTAATCCTGGCCCTTGGGATGCAGATAGGGCTCTCTGGAGTACTGGCTAGCTGGACTAGCAAAACTGGTTAAGTCTGTGCTCAAGTAAGAGACCTGCCTCAATATATAAGACGGAGAGTGACTGAGAGAACACCTGTGTCACCCGTGGCCTTCTCGCACGAGCTCACACAAGTGACACATGTACACACACACATGTACACCTCACACACAAGCCACACAGTACGGAATCAAGCCCCAGGTAGGGACTGTCAGCACTAATAGCAACCACCTACCTTCTCCCTTTACTTTTACAGAGGGTTTTAATCTTTCAGGTTTAACTTGTAAGTAATACTGCTCTGCTTGTTCTTTATTTTAATTTTCTTTTGAACTTTATCTTAAATGTTCTTTTTGGCTGGACAGGGTTGGGGATCAAAGTCATTTGCTAATCACATATTTTAATCATTGAGTTAAAGTAGCAGGCTTAAATATCCATTCCTGTTCCTGAATCTTTCACTGAAAAATTCTCTCAAATTTGTTCTAACATTGAGTAAAAAAAAAAAAAAAAAAAAAAAATACCGAAAGGATACCATATTCTTTGAAATGTGACAAAGATATATAAGTAAAATTTCTACAGCGTTCTTTACGAAGGCTTGGGTGTTTAGTATTCACAATTTGGGCTTAAAAAAAAAATTACAGACTATTTTAATTTTTTTTTAAATTTTCATTTCCCAAATCAAGGGAAGTAACCTAAACTACCAGTTCAATGTGAAAATATATTAAACAATCACACAGCGCTCTATCTTTATTCAAAAATTCCTATTGGCTTTCACAGTAATTAAGATTTTATATTTAGCTGTGTGTGATGGTGCACATCTTTAATCTCAGCACTCTGGAGTTAGATCTCTGGAGTCTGAGCCAGCCTGGTCTACACAGTGAGTTCCAAGGCAGCCACTGCTACGCAGAGAGGCCTTGTTTTAAACATATACACACACACACACACACACACCACAAATCTGTAAATAGAAACTAGCTTTAAGAATCTCTTCTACAGGGGCTGGAGAGTTGGCTCAGTAGTTAAGAGCACTTGTTCTTGCAAAGGACCCAGGCTCCATTCCCAGAACCCACATGGAGGCTCACCTCACTACCTCCTTAGGCACCAGACATGAATGTGGTACACAGATGTACATGGATGCAAAACACTTACACACATAAAATAATAAAAATATACCTAAAAAAATGAAGAAAAGAATCTCTTCTATAAAAGATGTGACCAAACACATAGTAACTGATGAATCTATACTTCCCACTCCTTGTTGAAAGTTCTTAAAGTGTAAAAATTTACTTAAAAATACTATGACCACATTTCTTTTTGAAGCTAGGTTATCATGTAGTCCAGGCTGGCCTTGTACTTACTATGTAGTTAAGGGACCCTGGTTCCTGATCTACTGCCCCCACCCGCCATGAGCTGTAATAACAGGCATGCACCCTGCAGTCAGCCTATGGTCATTATTTCTGTGTGCTGCTGCCCTTCATTAGCATCCAAAGACTAGTTTCAGAACCACTTGAGGAAACTTAAACTTACTTTCTTTCTTTTTCTTTTCTTTTCTTTTCTTTTTTTTTTTTTTGAGAGAGTCTCACTACATAGCTCTGGGTATCCAGTAACTCACTCTGTTAACTAGGCTGGCCTCAAACTCACAGAGATCCACCTGCCTCTGTCTGCTGAGTGCTGGGATTAAAGGCATGCACCACCACACATGGCAAAACTTAAATTTTCAATGCTCAAGTTTCTAATATAAAATAGATAGTATTTTCGAATAACCTACAAATTATCTTCTCATTTTAAATCATGTCTCTATTACTCCTCATGCCTAATACAATATAAATAGTATACACAGTACTGTTAAATCCTATTGTTAAGAATAGTAATGGGAACGGGTGATGGTGGCACACCTTCAGTCTCAGCACTCGGGAGGCAGAGGCAGGCGGATCTCTGTGAGTTTGAAGCCAGCCTGGTCTACAGAGTGAGTTCCAGGACAGCCAGAGTTACAACAGGGAAACCCTGTCTCAACCCCTCCCCCAAAAAAGAATAATAATGGAGAGAAGCAAGATGACTAAAGGAATGCCATCCTTTGGAAAGCGTGGCAGGAAGATGCACACGTGCTGTCACTGTGGCTCTAAGGCCTACCACCTTCAGAAGTCAACCTGTGGCAAATGGGACTACCATGCCAAGCGCAAGCGAAAGTATGACTGGAGTGCGAAGACTAAGAGACGAAACACTACCAAGACTGGGCGAATGAAGCACCTAAAAATTGTTAGATTCAGACATGGCTTCCGTGAAGGAACAACACCTAAACCCGAGAGGCCAGCTGCTGCAGCATCCAGTTCATCATGAGGATTTCAATCAGTCAGAAGATAAATGTTCTGGTTTCACTAAAATAAAATAAAGTAATGAGGGTGGGGGTGGGCTGGAGAAATGGTTCAGTCTCTATGAGCACTGGCTGCTCTTCCTGAGAACCCAGGTTTGATTCCCAGTGCCCACATGGTGGCTCTGTAACTCCAGTCCCAGGGGATTTGATGTTCTCTTGTAGCGTCCATATGGTACACAGATATATATGAAGACATAACATCCACACACAAGATAAACAAATCTTAAAAACAATAACAACACAAAAAATAGGGGAAAATAAGGGCAAAAGTCTGTACATCATAGACGGTTGTGTGTGTGTGTGTGTGTGTGTGTGTGTGAGAGAGAGAGAGAGAGACAGACAGACAGACAGAGACAGAGAAAGAGAGAGAGAGAGAGACTGACTGTCTTTGTAGCTCTGGCTGTCCTGGAACTCACTATAATATATAGACCAGGCTGAGTTTGAACTTACAGAGATCTACCTGTTTCTCCTTCCTGAATGCTGGAATTAAAGAACTGTGCTACCATGCTCATCTCTTTCTGCTTTTTTGTTGTTGTTGTTTTGTTTTAAAAAGTTGCATTTTCCCCAAAAAAGCCAACTGCAAAGTATTTTTTAACAAATCACTTTCTGACTAAAGACTGTAAGAAATTAATTTAAACTTAATGAAATATTTTCTCCTTACCTGGTTACAAGTATCAGATAATGAGTGTATAGCTTCTGAGAACATACTTGCTGAACCCGTATAAATCCAGGCAAGAAACTTAAAGAAGCAGTTTAAGCCATTACTAGAGAGAAAGAAAACAATACAGCATATGTTTGAATTAAACTTTTCCATCAAGTTTATTTAACAGACTTTACACTACACTCTATTAAAAGTAAATTCAGAAGAACTCCTACAGTTCAGGTGTGAAAGTGAAGAGTAGGGACTATGATACCTTTACGAATGTAAGTAAGAGGAAATGCTGTATGTTGGAGACGTTGTCCTCCTAATACTGTGTGTATTATCCCCTGGTAATCTTAACTAATGCTATGATTTCAATTATCATTTGCAGACTAATAATTCATAACTCTAAATCTCTAACCTAGATTTCTCAGCTGAGCTCAAGAGCAATATACCTTAACAACGATTTTATGTCCTGGGTACTATGCTAATTAGTTTGCTCCTCACAAGGAAGGCTATGCGCATTATCCCTGCTTTCCTGGCATAAAGAACTAATCCTGTTGACCATCTCCTCATGGACACCCTTATAGACACCATTTCCTCTCTTCCTCCCCTGCCCCTGTTTCTGGTGCTCCTGTCAGAAAACACTGTGACACTTACTCTTTATCCAAGCCAGAAACATGGACATTTCTGACTACAGTTCTAAGGATTCTTATTAGGTGTCATCACCCTTAGTCCTCATTGGAAATGCTTTCCTCTAGACTAGGGCCCTCCTTCCAATCTTCCAAGGACCATGTATTATATATTTCCAAATACTATCATAGTTTCTGATATGCATTTTTAAGAAATAAAAAAACTACTGAATTACAAAAATTAATGCTTTTTATATAGTCTATAATTAACTAACAAAATGGATAAAAGCTAAACAAAATATGGTCAAGAAGCCAGAGGAAAAAAAGAGCCTGTTATAAAAACATTAAGTTTCTTCCAAAGTTAAGTGGAAGACAAACATAAATATACTCCTTAGTAGCTGTGACCCGAGTTGGTCCGGGCAACACCGGCCAATGTAACTTTAAAGAACTGACTCTCACAAACTCCAGTTAGTATTTTCAGGGAGAAACTTAGATCCACATCAAAAATGCACAATCCAAGTACAAATGTCTGTACAGACCTATACTCTTCCCCTATCACCTCACTGACCATGATGCCGGGTCAACTTTCTCCTAAAACAATAGAAGCTATATGTCAGCTATAGCAGCTAGCCACCAAGTAATACATTTATACTTTCAAGGACACACATACTAAAAGGTATATATTTCAATTTTAAAAGCCTTGTTTTCCAAAACTCACATGCAGATGGCAACCATCACCACCTTTCCCGGTCCCTTAAGGAACACTGACACGGTCCTGGAGCGCGGCTGTAAGACAAGAACAAAGACTTCCAAAGTCACTCAGAGAAGCACAGGAGGTAGTAGCTCTGACCCAGCATAAGAGTTATCCTCTCTCAATACCTCTGAACAATGAGGCTTACTTTTGAATTATTTCCATCCAAAAGTTCTTTAATAGGGTGTAGTCTGGGTCTAGAAAGATGGATCAGTTGTTAGAAGGAGTGTACTGTCCTTGCAGAGAACCCGTTTGGTTCCCAGCACCCATGCTGGCTGGACCACAACAGCCTATAACTCCAGCTCCAGGTGATCTGACACCCTCTTCTATTCTCTGAGGGCACCTGGGTCACATGCGCATACCCGATCCCCTGACACACACATAAATGCACAATAAAATAAAATAAATTTTAAAGTATGTAAGTAGCTGAAAACGCATTTGGGTACTTTCCCAAAACCTCAAATGCTTATTTTGTTCTTGGAATTCCCAGCCTACCTACTTTTGAAAAGATCTGAAATAGGTACATAGAAACTAGCACTAACATGCTAACAAATGTTTTGAACTGAAATGCACATGCTTTGATGACCTGAGTTCCCCCAGATGGTAGAAGGAAGGAAAATCCTCCTCCTCCTGAAAATCCTCTGACATGCCCAGAAGCGCCATGGCATATACACACATATACAAACAAAATAAATAAATACGAAGTTTTAAAAATTACAACAGATGTCAGAGGGAAAGCAGCATAAACTACTCAAAGCACCACTGGTTCATTTCAAAGCAATACTGTGACTGAGGAGCTAAACTTATTCAGTGGAGATAAAATATTTTCAAGGTTCTAAAGGACTATCCAAGAAATTCACAAAGTCAGGATACTAAGGAAAGGCATAAGGAAGTAGGACAAATTAAAGGGAAATGAATTAAAGGGACATTGTAAAATTAGATTATCAGAGGGTGAGCTACTGCTCTGATGAGAGAATGCTTTTGGTAAATCAAGGACAATGTGACTTTATCTCTTGCTGCTAAGAGTTCCTGTGAGACAAAAAGGGTGTAACAGGAAAGGTGTCTGCATCCAAAGTAAAAGAAATATAAAGAAGGCAAGTAACTGAAGCAAGCAGGGCTGTCCCTATGAACAGATATGAGAGGCAGATGTCACTAGCTTATGTAATTCCACACTGTAAGGCAGTGACAGTCACTTAGCAACATAGGAGAAATTCTAGCCCCCAAGACATGAGAAGATCGTGACCTTTGGAACACATCTTCAGTGCTGTATTCAGAAAGAACTCAGAGAGAAACCAGAATCAAGATGAATGGGGAGACGGGCAGCTCAAGTTAGGATCCAAGGACAGCTCTGCCCAGTTTGAAGTGTGTGAAAAGGGAGTCAAGTTGCAAATGCTACCCAGAGAAAAGACAACCTGCATAGAGAGCCTTTGTCCCAGGTGTGCATTAACATGGTTTGTTTTAAGAAAACAGTCTCACTCTGAGGACTTCGCTAGCTCTAATTTGTGGCAATCTTCCTGCCTCAGCCTTCCAAGCACAGCTATGGCAAGCTTGAGTTATAACACTCAGCTACAGAATTAACTTCTTTTTTCAGTGTGTGTGTGTGTATGTGTGTGTATGTGTGTGTGTATGTGTGTGTGTGTATGTGTATATGTGTGTGTGTGTGTGTGTGTGTGTGTGTGTGTGTGTGTTTCTCTTGAGATACAACCTCACTATGTAGCCATGGCTGACCTGGAACTCACTATGTAAACGAGGCTAGCTTTTTTTTTTCTTTTTGGTTTTTCAAGACAGGGTTTCTCTGTTGTAACTCTGGCTGTCCTGGACTCACTCTATATACCAGAGTGGACTTTCACCAGAGATCGACTTGCCTCTGCTTCCTGAGTGCTGGGATTAAAGGCATGTGCCAGTACCGCCTAGCTAGGCTAATTTGAACATGAGATTCTCCTGATTCTGCCTCCTGAGTACTAGAATTATAGGCCATTATACCCACCATTAACTTCTTGATAGGAGATCCCTCCCATCCAAGCTGAAATGGAAAGTCTATTTTGGACATGGATTGCTTTGCCCCTTGGATGTTGTTTCTGCCATTTCAGTGGAATAAAAACCCAACTGGACTGAATTTAAGAGATAAGAGGAGATGAGATAATGAATGAAAACTTTCTGCATTTCTCCTAATATTAATTCTTTCTTGTAGAAAGGATAGTATTTAGGAGCATGTGTAGATAAAAGTCTACACACCTGATAATGAAAAAACGAAGTACTTTCATAAAATTTCAAATTACAAATGGCCTTTAACTTATAGGATTAGGACTCTATAAAACACTGCAAATTTAAAATACTGTAGATTAAAAATGCATCTAATCCATCTAACCTAACCATAGTGTACCTAGTCTGCCTCAAATGTGTTCAGAACTCTTAGATACACCTAGCACTGAGTAAAATTATCTAGCACAAAGCCTATTTTAATTCAACACTGAATATAATTTACTGAATACTACATGGAAATTACAAACAGAATGGCCATATGCTTATGATTCCACACCATCAAGTCAATAAAGTACAAGTGAACCACTTATACCAGGAACCACTTTTACACCCCTTCTTCCCCAGTGAGGTATAAAACAGGGTTGGTAACTGAGAGGTAAAAGGCAAGGCTGGAGAAAGTTTGAGGGAAAGGCATACATTTAATCTATTTTACAGTGAGAAAATGTACTAATGAAGTCACTCTGAATGTCCACTGTGTACAGCCAAATAATAAAGAACAATCAAACTGGTAGTGTAATTTTCTCTTTCAAGAGATGCCTTCATGTACAAAAGAAGAGACTGGCAGTCTTAATGCTGTATCAGAATGAGGAGTAGAAGGAGTGATGACGATGGCAATTAAGGAGCTTTTATATTCACCCGTGTGTGTGTATGTATGTTCATATATATTCACATATGCGTGAGAGATATAAAATACGAAAGAGACAGGAAATCCTGCTAAAATCTAAGCAAACAGTCTCCTTTATCTATATAAGCTTAAGAATCCTAGGAAACTCATGTCACAATTTTAATTTCAAGAAAATTAAACAGAAATATATAGATGCAGTTCAGTTAATTACAATGTACTCAAGAAAAATCCTGGATTATAACCAAAGACTTGCTAGAATTTATTAGATTTATGACCATAGACATTTCACAATGTACTGAGTTTGTCAAATGATATACACATATGATTAAAAAGATATCCTTACCTTTGTGTTTCCCAAGAAATCACCATATTCTCTTAATATTCTTTGGTTTCTGAACAGCCCTATAGAAATCAGAAGATAAGTTTAGGTCATAAATAGTCTTACTGATCAGTTTATATTAATACAACTATTCTCTTTAAGACTGTGTTAAGTGGTTGAGGGTGTAGCTCAGTAGGTAGAGTGCTTGTTTACTATGTGCCAAGTTCACTTCCCAGAACCATGTCTGCCAGGTATAGCATATACCTGTAATCCTAGCATTCAAGGGGTAGAAACAGGAAGATCAGAAAGAAGTTCTAGGTAGCCTTGACTAGATAGCAAATTTCAGGCTAGCCTGGGTTATGTGAGACCCTGACCATGCCCCTCCTCTGAAGAATGTATTCAGAAGGTTTCTTTACACATATATAGAAAAATAGGATTATCCTGGTATCTAGGAGGAATAAAATGTACAAATAAACACTTATACATGGTACCTTCCCATTTATATTACGTTAAACTGTGTTTGTATAGGGTGCTGGAGAGACAGCACAGCTGTTACAAGAGCTTGCTGCTCAATCATGAGAACCAGAGCTTTCATGTCAGCACTATCACCCAGGTCGGGTAGCTCACAAATGCCTGTAATTCCAACTCCAAGGGATTGGATGCCTTCTTCAGGACTCTGGGGGCACCTGCACACACATGTTCATAAATTCACAAAGACATGCACACATACAAGTAAAAAAAATGTATCTTTTAAAATGTGTGTATATGAATTTTCAAATGTATTGGAAATATTCTGAAAAGATGTGACCAGACTATTGTTAACAGTTATCTCCAAGAAGGAAAATAAAAGCATTACAGAAAAAGAAAGCTTATCACTCTTTATATTTCTACATTCTTTGTTTGGGGGTATCAGGAAGTCAGACTGCATTGTTCTTGAGTCACAATTGTATAAATAAATACATTTATACAATTCAGATCATGTAAACATATTTTGCATTACCCTAAATCTAAACTATAAACCCCTAAACCCAGTTCCCTGAGAGTCTTACTTGTGTCTGGGTTTGAAGGACAGTTTCTTGTTCATGTTAGGATTTTGATAAATATTTGCTGAATGAATCAATAAATGAATGAATGAATGTGGTAGCTGAATCAATACTTTCTATAACAAAGCAGTAACCACCACTTTCATAACTGTAATCTTTAAATGAGATCCAAAGTGTTACTAGTATTGTCCCAAAGAAACTATAAAGTTTTTTTATTTCCTTTTATCATCTTAGAAAGTCATCAAGAAAATCCCAAATTGAATCTGTTTTTTAAAAATAATTCCCACAATGAAAACTGGTACTTGCTGTAGCCATAAAGGCAAACTACGAAAGACTATCTGGCTCTCAGGGCACAGTTCTTACCTATATACCTATAACTTACGTTCTCTGTATTCTATTTCAGCTTCTTTACGCAATTTTTTCTCTCTGGCAAGAGCTTCAAGGCTTCCCCAAACTTCCAAAGCTCTGTGTATACATACACATGCATGGTCACAACCAAGTAGCAATTTAAATTACTTTATTATAATTATATTTAAATGTAAATAAGCTAAAGCTATTTAAAAAGCATTCTGGGTGGTGGTGGTGCACACCTTTAATCCCAGCACTTGGGAGGCAGACAGATCTCTTTGAGTTCCAGGCCAGCCTGGTCTAGGGAGGAGTTCCAGGACAGCCAGAGCTACAACAGAGAAACCTGTCTTGAAACACCCCCCCAAAGGAAAAAAAAAAGTATATGGTCTTTTCAGACTGAAAAAGAAGCACTTAAACTTCTGAGTCAAATCTAAGCAATTCGAATGAACTCATCAGCAAATGTTCTTGTAAGTAAGGACATATTTACTTAACCAGTACGTACAAGAACAAGCATGAAATAAAAAAGCATTGTTTTAGAACATGTCATCTGAAAGCTGTTGAAAATGTTTTTATAACCTCGAATCCAGCATGTGCTCTGCTGTGAAGGAATTATGCTCTTACTTTGCCTCCACATCTGACCTCAAGAACACAGTAAAAGACTCAGTATCGTCGTGAGGACTTCGTCGTCTGATTTTTCGAAGTTGTTCTAGATCGCTGGGAAAATAAAGGTGTTGAAATTGTTCAGATAATGCTTATAGGTAAGGACAGTAAACAACCACATTGACCCCCATCTTAAAAGAAGGAATCTGTACAATTTCTAAACATCAGTTGTAATACACAAAATAGTCTGAAAACAGGAAAAAAAGATTATCACTGATGAAAAACATCATACTACATAGATTCTACTCCCCCACAACCCTGATTGCGTAGGGTCTCATCAGAAAGTTAGTGGGATTAGGTCTGGTCACTATTTGGATGGGAGTTACAACTCCCTCATTGGTACTTGTACTATGGGCATAACCACTGACACTCTTAAGATATGTAAAAAATAGAGTATCATTCTTCTATTTAAGAATTTAAATTAAGTGTGGTAAGATGGCTCAGCAGATAAAGGCACTTGCTGGCAAGCCTAATAGCCTGAGTTGGCTCCCCCAGATCCACATGGTAGGAGAGAACCAACTCCCACAAGTTTTCCTCTGACCTCCACACACACTCCATAGAACATGTACCCACACACATACACAGACACAATTAAATTTTTACAAGTTAGAAATGTCTAAGTCACATTTGTAATCACTTTGCTTTTTCTTATATTCTGAAAAATTTTATATATTCATCAAGTCATATTAAAGTCACTATTAGATTATTATTTTGTATTTAATCACTGGTGTCTTGTAGAAATTTTGTGACAACAATGAACAATTATCTTCATACTAATTTTGACAATTAATAAAACAGATAAAGGGCCATATTATACACACTGGGCACTACATTGAAAGAAATTACTGTACCTGGATTTAAGACAGAACTCATTTATTGCTCTTACTCCAGTGATGAAATTATTCTTAGTGTATTTTGATCCATATTCCCTTTTCTTAAGGACTGCCTTGACTAAACCAGAAACATAAAAAAATATGTTAAGTATCCACTCTGAAAGTCTTATTGGAAGATGAACACTTGTTGGAGTCAACAGATATTTGATTTTTTTTCCTGGTGCATAAGATGGTATCAAGGAAAAGAAATATCTCCCCCAATACAGAACTGGAATGAATCATAAATCTAGTGTTTATCTCCATAGCTCATCACGAATTGATGCTAAAATACCAACCTTTCATCTAACACCTTGTATCAGTAGTATTGTTTTGCCAAAAGCATTAAAACAACTTAAGTTGCTTAGGTCTAAGTGCAAATAAAGTTTCAATACAAATTACAGACTAGTTCAGTATTTTTTAAAATGTGGAGAGAAACCAGCAGTCATAAAAAGTCAAAATAGAAAAGTCATAAAGGATACTAATATAGAATAGGAACTTGTGAGATGTTTTTATTCCATTATATGTAGTAATCTATACGTTTTCTAGGTCATTAAGTAACCCTTCTTGTTAAAAAAAAGAGAACTAAGAAATACTTCTATCAATAAAAATTACAAGAAGCTTACAGACTGTAAGAAAACATTGCCTTCCACTAAACTAGTCGAATTGTGAGGCATCAAATTGCCAGACACAAAAATATGATGCCAATTTGGCATAGGTTATAGCTTGTGAGTTAAAAAATTACACAATACTATACTATGTTAATAAAGTAAGACTTCTGTCACATGACATAAAGAACTTAAGGAAATATTTGAAGAACAAGATCAAGAAAACAAAGCTTATGTTCTGGGTTAAACTGTCACCTCTCCACTCCATATCAGACAGCTCCATCGCTCAGCCCTCGTTTTGTATTTTATTTCCCAATGGAGAGAAGTCTAAAATTACTCATTTCTGTGAGTAAAAAAAAAAAAAACCTTTCTGAAAACAAAATATATCAACACTAAAATTAAATGCACAATACTTCTTACTAAGAACAGTTCAAGAATAAAGTCAATACTAAAGCCAAAACCTTATTTGAAGAAATTTATTAAGGAATCCAGACTACTTTTTGCCTCAATTCCAACTCTCTAAGGAACTTTACTTCCATCATTCTAAAACTAAAAATTTGGATATGATCTATCCTGGAACTGAAAGGAAAATCACGTTTCTCCTTAAAAGGATTAGTTTAAAAAAAAGACTAGAAATCCTGTTGGCTTATCCCTGCAACGGTGGTGGCCATGCCACTGCTATCCCGGTACTGTTCTCCGGAGAGGTCGCACTATGTAAGCTGGGATCCTGCTCTGACCTCTCACAGGCTATAATCACAGGCAAGTCACATGCACACAGTCCACTGCTGATGACTGAATTGTTTAACTGTTTGCGTGTGCAATCTTCAAAGCCACCCGGGTAAGTAAGTTTTATTTTTTAACCACCTTACAGGAAAGTAAGCTAAATGTCAAAGGGGTTAAGTAGCTGCCTTAGATCAGACAGCTAGTAGTGTGAGAGCCAAAACTGAGCCCTGTTTCATCTGACACTGCAGTGCTCCAAATCATACACAGCTACTGACTTCATGAATTAGAGCTTTGGAGAAAAATCAGACAAAAACAGCCAAACTCCACCCGAATTAAAACAAACTACAGCTGAAGGTTTAGGCCTCTTATTCTTTAATAGCATTACTTTTCTGAAAATAATACAGCAAACTGATGAGTTTGGTTCTTTCAGCTTTTAAAATACTTGTCATCAAAATGTAAAATAAACTTCAGCATAAAACAGCATACAAGTAGAATAAAAATTTATGGCCAATCTATTTAAAAGCAAACTATAACTACATCTTCAGAATAATGCTAAAGACCTCCACACAAATTCTGTATATTTATATATATCCACATACTAAAAAGTGAATAAAATATATTTACCTCTTACTTGGAGAGGATCCTGCTTAAGTGGAGCTTTGAGTTCTGCGCCTATATTTTCTGCTGTAAAGTTTAGTAAAACAAATTCACATTGAAGAGTTGCTTTCAAATAAAACTGTAACTTGTTATTAATTTAATCAATGTATAAAATGATCATATCACAAATTATTTTAATTCATTCTATAAAAAATAAGAGTGTCAAGCTTCATAGAAGCTACTTATACCCTCCTTAATAAACTACAGGAGAAAAGGCATGGTCTCATTTAAAGAACTAAAGACACATACACACATGCATACACCAAAGCCTTTCAGAAAACTCTGACAAAAAGACTAGTTTTAAAGGGTAAAAGGAACCTGTGATGAGCTATATACCTAATGTTGAAAGTGTAGGTGCATTTTAATGAAGGTGCAAAGAGTTCCCCCACTGTTTTAGAAATATCATTCGGTGAAGAAAAGATGTCTAGTAAGTGGTATTAAACAACTGTACCTCCATTCATACCCCAAAAGCCACTAATAAAGGTAAAAAAGCCACTAATAAAGGTTAAAAAAAAAATAAGAAGAAAACTGGAATCGATCTCCTACTATACACAAAAGAACCGCTTACATACATTTGAATGCCCCACTGCAGACCAACAGACTGCTGTTATGATAAAGATTTCCTTCTGTTTTAATGAAGCAAGGTCTCATTATGTAGTCCAGAATGGGCTCAAATTCATAATCCTCCTGCCCAAATTACAGGAGCACATCACCATGCCCAAGAAGAAAATTTGTTAGAAGGATATAAACAACATAAAGGAAAAAAATCAGTAAATTAAAATTCAGAAAAATCTATTCACCAAAGGATCGTAGTTGTTTTGTTTCGTTTCGTTTTTTAAGGAACATAGCTCGGCAGTTAAGAGGACCTGTCACTGTTCTTCAGAGTTTGGGTTGATTCCCAGCACCTGGGAGGCTCACAACTGCCTGGAATTCCAGTACCAGGGGATCTGACAGCCTCTTCTGAACCCCACAAACATCTGCACACACATATGCACACATAAATAAAACAGAAAGAGAGGAAGTCTCAAATTGGGAGACATTTTTTCCAACAAATGGAGTCACCAAAGGATTAGTATCAAGAATATTTTAAAACTTCCCCAGATCAATAAGAAAAATTTCATTTAAATGAGTATTAGAACAAACTTGCATTGAAAAACAAATATGCATTACAATTAGATGTATGAAAAGTGGTTATTTCATTAACTGAATCCAAATGAAACCAAAGAATTCTATTTTACAACCATTACCCTAGGAAAAATAAAAACCACAACACCTGATTTTGGTAAAGGCGCAGAAAGATGGGAAAATGGCTGCTAGTGGGAGCAGCCACAAATACATATCATCTAAAGTGGCTGGACATAAAGAGAACTATGACTCAGTAACATTTCAGGTCAATTGATCAAGAAATCCTTGTACAAGAGCAACAGAAGAGACACATGGTATTCACAGCAGCACTCTGTTCTGTTTTAAAAACTGCAAGCAAAATGCCCACCAGAAAAAGAATGGACAAACTGTGCTACATTCATTCATCATTTTATATGCAGTGGGTGACAAGCATAGTAATGGCTATCTTTCTTTAAGCTCTCACTATGTGCCAAACGCTACTGCTGTATCAACTCCTCTAATTCACACAACAGCCCTCAACAGTAAGTGCTATAATTATCTCTTTGAAAATCACCAAATCTGAAAAATACACCAATAGCCAGGATGAATCCAGTTACAAAACTTAATGAAAAAAACAAACAAAAGACATCCACAAAGAATATACATGAAGCTGTCACAACGAACAAAACTAAATAATTTAAAATACACAAATGTGCTCAACTGTTCCCTTCTCTTCTGCCTTTTAAAATATGTATTTATTTATTATGTGTATGTGTGTATGCCTACTTGAGTTCATGTGCACCACATGCATGCAAGGTGCCTCTGGAAACCAGAAAAGGCATCAGATCCGCTGGAACAGGAGTTAAGGCTGTGAAGCCAGCTGATGTTGGTGCAGTACTGAACCTGAGTCCTCTGAAAAAAGTACCAAGTGCTCTTAACCATGGGCTATCTCTCCAGCACCCCTCACTGCTTTTTTTTTTTTTTTTTTTTCCCAAACCAAAGTACTAAAGCAGAAAAATTCAGGATCAAGACATGGATATACATGGCAAAACAAATCAGAGAAGGATGTTATCAAGGAGAACAAGTTGACTGGCTGATCAGTGAATTCCAAAATTCTAACTTTATTTTCTAACTTAAAAAATAGTATCACAATGTATGTGTAAAATATATTTTGCAATAAAACATCATTCACTCTTAAAACACTTTTCTTTATAACTTATGACTTCATCCAATAAGATAATTCCATATTTTATTCATAGCTCATCATACACAGTAACTACTCAGCATTCAATGCGTGCAGTGTATTATATCCTAGGTACCTATGAGGACTACTATATTTAGTTTCCACAAAATCACTTTGGCATAGGTATTATCTCTCCACGTTATGAAGAAACTGAAGTAGAAAGGTCACAATGTCCCCCCAAAGTCACACAACTACAATCTCCATGGGCTTGGTCAGGATCAAAACCTAAGACATTTTTATCAGTGTGATGTGCTCTGTTAATCCTTTTCCTATACTGCTTTCATGTTTACAATGACATCCGATTCACAAGAAGGCATCTGTGTGTTTTACACTGGAGAAAACAGAAAAGGCTCACAATGAATACTGCATAATTAGCAACATGAAAACCATGGGAACCTTTTGACAAGAGCACTTTCTGTGGAGGAATGATGATGTGGACAGAGGACAAGTAAGCACAGAAACAGAATACCATCTGGGTTTTCAGCAGAAGCTGAGGGAGACCAGAACCAAGGACGGGTTGACTGCATTTCAAGGAAGGAAAACTTGCTGGTAGAGTTAGAAGACAAATCACAAGAACCAAGTCCTGTAGCAGATGAAAGACAGAGGACCAGAACACAGAGGAAGTCTGTGTTTGCACCTCTTTGCAACATGGATGCATATTTAAATAATATGCCACAGCATTAAATCCAACCACGTGATGGTAGTGCACTCGGACCACCTTATTGTCTGTTCCCAGCTTACTGTCCTTTTTTCTTTGCTCTTACTTTTTATTTTACATTTCCTGTCATCTGTTAGAGTCAATTGATTTTCCTTATGTTCCTCCCATCCTAATTCTCCAACTGCTGGCTTGGAATTTATAAAATCATATTTTTATTCTTTAATTCTGTGTACATAGAATATTTCCTGTAAATCTTTCTGCCGTCTGCAAAAATCGGTCAGTATCTCCACTTTCCTCTAGAACAAGAAAACTTTCTTACCATGCTGGATTAAAGTTTTATCATGAAACACTGAAAGAGTGCTTCTTATTTCTATTATAATAATGATAAAACATTTCCTCTTCTGCACTGTCTTTTCTATCACATCCTGATTTCCTTGAGTTTATTTTGCAACTTACAGAGATGTCTATTTTAACAGTGCTCTTCTTTAATTCTGAACGGGCTGGCTTCTAACATCCACTTTTATGTGCAATAACATGTTTATTTTCATCTTTAAATCAGCACAAAACTCCAGAGTAACATTTAGTTTTCCCTCATGATTTTAAAGGTATTTATTACTCCTAAGGAGTGTTCCCTTGGTTTTCTGCATACTGCTTATATAAAATGTTATTTCAAAGAGTCACAGCATTCTGGTTCCTCTGTTTGGCAGCATTTAGGTTGTTTCTTGGACTCATTTTCCACTGTGATTTCTCTAGATAAGGTGTCTTAGATTCTTTTTTCTTAACTTGCTCAACAGTCCAAATGTACTAAATTTTTCTGGTTTGTTTTTGTTTTTTTGAGACAATCTCACAATGTAGCTCTGGCTGTCCCAGAACTCACTATGTAGATCAGGCTGCCCTCTAATTCAGAGATTCTGCCTCTGTCTCCCAAGTGCTGGGATTAACACATGTGCCAACATTTCCAGCTGGCTCAAAGTGTACTTGTTATTGAAGAATCTTGTTTTCCTCAAATTCTGAAGCCATTCTCTTCTCTTCTCTTCTCTTCTCTTCTCTTCTCTTCTCTCTCTCTCTCTCTCTCTCTCACTTTTTTAATGTATGTATGGTTTATGTGCACATTTTAATGTGACTGGATGTAAGAATAGACATGAAGACATGTACTATGTGGAAGTCAGAGGCCGGCTTATGACATTAGCCCTTCCTTCTACTCTCTTGTTGTTTGCTGCTGCATGTACCAGCAAACTGACCCGTGAGCTTCTGGGATTCCCCCACTCCACCTCCCATTTTGCTGTAGGCATGCTGGGATCATGGATGCTCTATTGCATCTGTCTTTATGTGGGTTCTGGGGATCTGAACTCCAGTCCTTACACTTGACGGGAAGCACTTTACCCACGGATCCACTTCTGCAGCCCTCCATTATCTCTATAAATTACTTTTCTATTTTCTCTCTCTGGAATGCCTATTAAATATGAGCTAGAGTTTCATGCTGTTTTGTTTTGTTTGTTTGAGACAGCATCTAATCCAGTACAGTCTCAAACTCATAACTATTGTGTCTAAACTGAAGTCTACTGCCAAAAGCTGCAGAAACATCACTTTACCCTCACAGTAATCATTTAACCAAAGCACGTAAAATAAGTTGCTCTCAGATGGAAACTTGTGAGTATCCTCATTATGAACTGTCTAGATGTTACTATATATATGATGTTATGAGGCACAAACAAGGAGGTTAGTAAACGGCTCAAACACAAGCATGAATACTTATTTTACAAACCACCACCATCTTAATAAACTTACAATATACTGCTGGTGTAGAATCATTACAATTTCCACAAATAACCAGACATTCTATCCATGAATACCTCTAGAAATTTGTTTTAAGCTCAAATTCTGGCTGTATGCCACACATCTGCTATCATTAGTAAAATTAAAACTAATTTTACTAAAATTCAAACCATCTGAATGCTCCTTAAAAATTTAAGGACGTCTTAGCAAGCCTCTGCTCCTTAATGAGCTGCTCCCGACTTTATCATGTGATTGAATTATTCAAAAGTCAATCTCAAACTCTTAAGTATATAAATTATCTTTCAATCAAGCAATTACTTGGTGTCTATCTGATAGCTAACAAGGTCTAATTTGGCCTAGGCAAATCTTGAAAAAGAGCCCAAAATAAAACTGTCAATAGACAATATATTTCTACTGTAAGACAATTAATCCCAAATTTTTATTACTGTCAGCAGAGAAAAAAACAAACCAACTCACGGGTGTCAGTTTTAAAGATTCTGTATAGTGGAACCAACATTCAATATTTCTGTCTGAGTTTGTTTACCTAAGAAAACCACTATCTATTTTGTCCCTAATTATGTTATCTCATCAACTGTTTCTTCCTTTATCTTTATAATAAGCATGCTTAATTCTGGAACTTAGAGCTCATCACATTTTTTTATTCCTTCAACAAGTAATATCCACCTCTATAAAAATTTAATCAGCCAGGTGGTGGTGAGTACCTTTAATCCCAGCGCTCAGGAGGCAGAGGCAGGTGGATCTCTCTGAGTTTGAGGCCAACCTAGTCTACAGAGTGAGTTCCAGGACAGCTAGAATTACAAGAGAGAAACCCTGACTTGAAAAATGGATGAATAAATAAAAATGTAATCAATTATTTGTTGTGTGTGTGTGTGTGTGTGTGTGTGTATACATATATATGTGTGTGTGTATGTGTGTGCAAATGTGCGCAAACACATACATGTTGTACTATGGCATGTGTGTGAAGGTTAGAGGACTTATAATGGCTTAAAGGCTGTGGTCCAGCTAGTTCACCAATGGCTGTCTGTCTAACAATGGAGGGTCCAAGAACCCATAGTTGTTCAGTCCATGGAGCTAGATGTCTCAGCTGGTCTTTAATATACACTAGAATCCCAAAAAATAGGCTCTAATGCCAATGAAGGAATGGACTTAATAGCAGGCAAAGAGAAATCAAGCTTCCTTCACCCATGCCCTTTATATAGGCTGCCAGCAGAAGGTGTGGGATCTTCCCACCTCAAAGATCTGGATTAGAAGTAAGACTTCCCACTTCAAATGATTTAATTAAGAAAAAAAATCCCACGCACGCATGCCCAGACATTTGGATTTTAGTTAATTACAGATGTAGTCAAGTTTTAATCAAGAATAGCCATCACAATGGGGGACTTTTAGAGCAAAGATACTGAATTTTTTTATGAGCAGTATCTTAGGGTTTCTATTGCTGTGACAAAACACCAGGACAAAAAGCAAGTTGGGGAGGAAAGGGTTTATTCAGCTTACATTTCCACAGCACTGTTCATCACAAAGGAAGTCAGGACAGGAACTCAAACAGGGCAGGAACCTAGAGGCAGGACCTGATGCAGAACCCGTGAAGGGGTGCTGCTTACTGGCTTTCTTATTGTGGCTTTCTTAGCCTGCTCTCCTACAAAACCCAGACCACCAGCCAAGGGATGGAACCACCCACAATGGGTTGGGCTCTCCCCTACCAATTACTAATTAAGAAGATGCTTTATAGCAATCTTATGGAGGCATTTTCTCAATTAAGATCCCCTCCTTTCAGATAACTCTAGTTTGTGTGTTAAATTGACATAAGACTAACCAGCTCAAGTAGATTTTGTTCTGTGGATAAATGGAAGTCAAGGGGAAGCTCTAAAACGAAGTGATACAATGTTTTTCAAAGACCATACTATACTGGCTGTTTGAAAAATATACACAGAAGGAAAGAGCAGAAGCAGGGTGGTTTGAAAAAGAATGGCTCCTATAGGCTCACATACTTGAATGCTTAGTATCCAGCTGATGAACTGGAAGGATTAGGAGGTGTGCCCTTGTTGAAGGTGTGTCACTGGGGATGGCTTTGAGGTTTCAAAAGCCCACACCAGGCCGAGTGTCTCTTTCTATGCTTGCTGCCTGCTGATCAGGATGTAGAGACTTCTCCAGAACCACGAATGCCTGCCTGCCACCAAACTCTCTATCCAGTGAAACTGTAAGGAAGCTCCCAATTTTTTTTTTCTTTTTCTTTTATAATAGTTGCCTTGGCCGTGGTGTCTCTTCAAAGCAATAGAACAGTGACTAAGACACAGAGCTCCCAGGTAAATAATACTGCAGTAATCCAACTAAAGGAGGAAGATGTCTCAACAGTAAGCTAGCAGTTACAAGCCAGTGGACTTGTAGATTCACAGCATAGTCAACCACTTAATTGGTCACTATATCTGTTAAAGTATCCAGTGGGTACCTAAGGGTCAGACATCTAAAGCCAATTCATCTTACTAAAAATATCCTTTTTTAAACTTTATTATTTTGTGTGTGGAGGAGTAGTGGTGGTAGTGGTGCATTTACATGCCACAGCATGGGTGTGGACGTCAGAGAACAACTTTGTCGTTGGATCTTTCCTTCTAACTTTACCTGGATTATGGAAACAGAATTCAGGTCCTCAGGCTTGTCTAGAAGTACCTTACCCACTAAACCATCTTCCTAGCCTGGTATTTATAATTTTAGAAATCAGGGACTGGACTCTCGACAGGTGGCTCAGCAGTTAAAAGCACTGGCTGCTCTTCCAAAGGTCCTGAGTCCAATTCCCAGCAACAACATGGTGGCTCACAGCCATCTATAATGGGACTGATGCTCTCTTCTGGCATGCAGGTGTACATGCAGACATTTAGTTCGACCCTTTTAAAAAGTGTTTTGGTATCAGAAGATGCTGCTCAATACTAGCACTTGCCTAGCATGTTTAAGGCTCTGGATTTAAAAGGGAAAAAAAAAGGAAAGAGAAAGAAAAAAAGCCCTGACATTAATACAGCTAAATCCCTGGTTTTATTACTGCTTTCAGATACCTTGAACATTTGCCAGTGCCATGACAACTCACCTGGCAAGTAAGTCTACATCAGACAGGTACCACATCTTGTTCCCCATCCAGTTCTGCCTCCTGCTTAGGAAACAGAGAGCCTGGATGCAGGCTCTTACTATAAGTTCAAAGCCAGTCCGGGTAGCTTAATAAGATCTTGTCTCAAAATACAGAATGAATGAATACACACACACACACATTTATACATACACACATACATATATGTGTATATGTGAGTGTGTATATATACATATATACATATACATATATACATATATATGTAGCTGATGGGCCAGTAGTAAATAAAGGCACTTTTTACACAAGTCTAGTAGGTGACCCAGACTTGATCCTCCAAAACCACATAAAGGTGGAAGGAGCACCAACTTTACAAAGTTGTTCTCTGAGCTCCATATGTGCATGTACATGTGTGCACACACACAATAATAACAACTGTTTAAAGAGGCTGAGTGTAGCTCAGTGGTAGAGTACTTGCCTTGCATGTGTGAGGTCCTAGGTTCAATTACCAGAATAGCAAAAAAAAAAAAAAAAAGGGACAAATGTATAACAGCAAAAAGCAACAGAATACAATACAGAATACATATGAACATAGAAGTTAGTGATACTATTTTTAAAAAGATTTTTAAAGTAGGATATAAGTCTGTACATATGTAAGCCGTGTCCCAAGAAATCAAAGCTATACATTTGTTGCTGACAACTGGATCCCAATGGCAGGAGAGAGAGGCAAGCATCAGCTTCTCTGCGGCAAATTGTGTGGCCCTTTAAAATGGCAGTTCCTGGCACATTGGTCCAGTCCCGCCAGGGCAGTGCCCACTTCCTCTGTTTTTACGGAAACCTTGTACACTAACATCGGCAATACGGATAGGATAAGAGCCTTCACATACAAGCCTATGGATGACCGGGCCTTTACTGACCGTACCCATCCCTCTCTGCTTAGCAAGCCTTAGACAGGCTGATTGAAGTGTCTAGTAAGCACAGACCAAAGCTACTGGAGCTCTTCCCTTCTGCACCACCCTGCTTTCTCTATAAGAGCCCATTCCCCAACAATAAACTGGATCTGCACCATGGAGGCTGTTCCCCAGAGTCTGTTTCTTGAGTTAGTGACTCTGTCAGCCACTCACCTCCTTGGGAACTCTGCACCCATGAAAAACCACACACATTATTTTCAAGCACATGGGGACCACTTCAAAAAACTGTTCAAATAATAAACCAAAACTTAGGCAACAAATTTCATGCCATAATCATAGAGACCATATTTTATGACAACACAATAAAATACCAAGCCCTAGCAAGGTTACAAAGTCAGGAACCATCATTAGGAATGAAAAAAGAGCCATATACATAATATAGTACTCAAAGCTTACGAACTTTATGCAAATAAACTCAAGTTTGTATATGTGCATGTGTGTACCCCAAGTGTGTGTGGAGGTCAGAATAACCGCAGGAACTGGCCCTCCCCTTCCACCTTGTCTGAGACATCTTGTTTACTGCACACACAAACACACACACACACACACACACACTCCAGTTCAGACACTTCTACAGGAAAGTTCTATCATTCAAGGAGCAAATAATTTTTCACTGTTGCAACGTACAGGAAATTTTGAAAAGCTTTCAGGAAGTTTATACACACCTGTTTCCTTAAGAGATAGGACTTTCTCAGTTCTTGGTATTTGTGTTCCCTGCACTCCTTTCTGGACATTTGTAGAGTACAACTTGACTCTATTTAAAGTAGGAACATGTGGATGACTGTTGGGAACCACGTATGTAAAGCTTCCAAATGTCATTAAATTCTTCCATCCTAAGTGGAAAAAAAAAGTCACTTTAATTTCAAACAAACCATATGCTTGACTTTAAGCATTTCCTTAGTAATATAGAAATCAAATATTTCCACTTTTCCCTAATTTCTATTGACATGGAAACTTTATATAACAGATACTTCCTTATTTTGTATGTTATTACACTTTAAAAAAAAGCTGGCATAATGTGTTTTTAGAATAGCAGACTCTGGTCAGGAGTGGGATGGTCAGGAGGGCTTCCTACTGGACAAATATCCCACGTCTTCTACTGCGAGCTGGAGATTTAGTCCTCTTTCATGTCATAATCAATAAATGACTCCCATAGGTAGTGAGCCCCATTGTCTTTGATTTTTAACAGATAATCAGGTTACCATTTGGCGAATGCCCCAGCATATGGAGATTTCAACTGAGAGGACAGGAGACACAAAGCACTTCAGCTGCTGCGTCGTGGCTGACAGTGGCTTTACTGGACTGACACAGGAAAAGAGACTCCACAATTGCACTGACGTGACAGAAAAATGAACCTCTACTGTCCTGATTCTTTCTCTTTTATGTCTTACTGTGCATACTCAGAATTCCAGTTTATCAAAGTAACAGAAGAACTCTTTAGACAATTCATACTTTCTAAGCTTTTATATGAAACCAATCATGTCATTAGAGATAATCCAGTTTTTCCAAGTGTGCAGGGGTGGGCACTGAAGAACTGACACTTGGTCAGGGGATACAGCTCAGTGATAGTACCTTCCCTTCCATTCTCGGCACTGGTGTGGGGGTACAATATCTAACTGCCGAACACTGAATTTCCAAAGCACTAACTGATATATGCCACATGCAGGAAGAGGTCTTCTGAAATAAAGAAAAGCCTTTTCTTATGGCTCAGAGACTGTGGCAGGAATAAAAGTCACTGTGAGCAGTGCAGATAACTTTAAAAGTATGAGGCGTACAAGCAACACAAAACTCAGCCTGAGTGCTCTGAAACCTCCACACATCCCACACAGCCACACAACAGTAAGAATTCTTCATTTTCTAAGAGGAAAGAGTCTCCAGCTAGTTGTCACAAACATGATTTTTCATCTCTATGTCAACAGACCCAAACATTTCTATGTCCACACACTGTGACTGAGATCTCTTTTAAGCATTTTTACAGCTATTCAATGTCTTTTCTTTCAATTTCCAGTATTTAAATAATGAATAAACCAAGTTGTTTGTCTGAATTTCTGTCCTCGTAGGTTTCCAGCCAGAACTTTATCGCCTGAATCCCCATGTGGTGTTTAACCTATCCTGTGTGTCCCAGAAGCAAGGGTGTATAAAGGCTTTTTCTGAATTCAGCTGATGAGTAGAACACCTTGAAGTGGTGATAAAGTCTTTTTGATAGCTGGTTATTCTGGGCTGGGATTGCACCTCAGGGGTAAGCTCTGGGCCTCGGGTTTGATCACCAGCACAGTAAAAGAAAAAAAAAATCTCATATGATACTTAACTGTCCGTGTATTTATGGCAATGGCTACTGCTATTCATGGCTAGATCCATTTACTCATTGGGTGGTTTTAATTGTAGCATTCTAATTTTATTACTTCTTCACTCAGAAGACCTTAACACAGAGAAAATTCCCACTCTGTAGTTACTCAGTACTACAGTTTAAGTCAGGCTCAGTGCTTAATTCCCTTTTATGCACCAACTCACAAAATACTGAGTGCATTACCTGATATGCTGTAGGGGTGGCACGGTTTTAGCTTGCATGTATCATTACAATTCCAGATTTCAACATCATTTGCCATATATTTCAATCCAGTTCAGTCCTTGTCTTGAGTAGTGCTCAAATGGTCTTATTTCTGGCCAGTAGGGGTCTCTTCAACTCCTAATACTATATGGTTACCCTAGATAGCTCCCTTGCTGTCTAGAAACACCCTGAATTTTTAATTTTAATAGAATGGCAGGCATTAACAGCTTTCAGTATACCTTTGGCATTAATACACAACTGAAAACTGCCTACAGACTAAAAACTACACAGGTCCACAACTGACTCAATTAAGCCAATACCTAACACAGCAGAAGAAAATATAACCAATCATTTGGGGATAAATTGCTGAGTTCATTAATTCCAGCTGGCAGAAATACGTATTAAAAACTTGTTTCCCAATCTTAATACCCTTTCTTCAAGGTGATTCAAAGATGAGCTGCATACGGAGCGTGAGTCTTTAGTCTGGCTTAGTCTTACTGCTCTACCAGTCTGAACAGGGTTTCTCACTGCAGCAACCTGTGTGCTATTTTCATCCAGCAGAGCGACGGTTGTGGCCAGATTAGTTACAACAATCAGGGACCCAGTCCCAAGTCACTGTTACTCCTTCTGTGACTCCTAGTAGCCACTGCTACTGTTCACTGCTTGCCCTTTCTCTCCAGCTTGTCATTACTACTTTGGCTCTCAGAGATAATATGGTTTTCACTTTGAGACTAACAAAAAGCAACCTATTTTCTTTCCTGCAAACTGACAGTCCAGTCCATTATGTAAACTTCATCCACAGTGAAACAAAAGGACATCTTGTGGTTTGGGTTCATTTCTGGCTGATTTTAGTGCTTTAGCAAGGTTGCTGTAGCCTGTCTCTACCATCAGTCTCCTTACCTAAGATACTATTTCAGTAGTTCTTCCCTACAAAGTCTAAAGCACTGACATATTAAAAACTAAATAACTGCACGGCTGGAGGCATAGTTCAATGATTAAGAATACTGACTGTTCTTCCAAAGGACCTGGGTTGAATTCCCAGTACCTACATGGTAGCTCACAACCAAATATAAGACTCAGGATCCAACAACTTTCTCTGACATCTTCAGGAACCAGGTTACACATGTGGTACACAGATGTACATGCAGGCAAAACACCCACGACCATAGAACAAATAATTTGTTAAAAACTAAGTAATGGGGCTGGGGGCAGTTTAATAGATGAAGCGCTTGCCTCAGAAGCACAAGGAGTTGAGTCCAATCACCAGGACCCATGTGAAGAGCTGGGCACCCGCAGGGAAGCAGTCAGAGGATCCCCAGGACCCACTGGCCGGTCAGTGTACTCACCTGCTCACAGCTCCAGGCCATGAGAGACCTCTTCTAAACCAAACAAAAAAGCAAGGTGGCTGATAACTACAAATGGCAACCAAGGTTGTCCGCTGGCCTCCACACCCGTGCGTGTGCGTTCAAGCACACACACACAGTCACACTCATCATTATGTGTGAATTCAAAACAAATACAAGTACAGAGTATTCTTCATGGCTTTATTTATTCTTTAATAAAGACTATTCTTTATGATATCATCACAGGAAAAAAATTAGAAAAACATATATTCCCAAGAGAAAATGATTATTTTGGGGCAGGTCCCTGTATTTTCTTTATATGTTCATTAAAGACTCTTAATGAAGAAAAATTCCCATCTTACAAAGCTGCATGAAAAAGGGAGACTAATTCACTATGGTTTCAATCATTAAAAATGTACTTGATAGACTACCTAAACTATATGTAATTTTTAAATTACTTTCTATATCTTAAAATGTGTACAATAGGCCAGGAGTGGTAGTACACACCTTTAATCCCAGCACTCAGGAGGCAGAGGCAGGTGGATTTCTGTGAGTTCGAGGCCAGCCTGGTCTACAGAGTGAGTTCCAGCACAGCCAGGGCTATGAGAGATGCAGAAAGATAAAGAAACTAAAAACACAACTACCAATAAGCTATCTGGAGCTTCATTAAGATCTTAACAGGTTCAATTCCCAGCATCCAGGTGGCAGCTAACAATCTTCTGTTAACTTCAATTCTAAAGAATCCCATATTCTCTTCTGGCTTCCATGAGCACTGTACACATGATGCACAGACATATGCAGGCAAAACACTCATACACATAAAATTTAAAAAATAATAAATTTAATTTTAAAAAAGATCTTATTAACAGCACTGTCACAATTTGTGACAGTCTCTGTAAAATTAACATTCAGTAGGCCTAGTTTACTTGTATCCTTCCTGCTAGCCAACACAGCAGGAATATCCCACCTACTCATCAAGCAAAAGTGTGACTAGGACAGAGTAGCCTGGCCCAGAAGACTATGACTGATACGGTTATATACACAGTCCATCTTTCTTTCTTCTTCTTCTTTTTTTTTTGTTTTTGGAAGGCAACAAGAGGACATACTGACAATTCCCTGCATGATCTTGGATCTATCTCTACTGCCTTGCTTAACTACTTTGATATTTACTTAGAAAAAGTAAAAACATCCTGTAATCCCAATACTTGGGGCTAGAGACAAGAGGATGACAAGTTCAAGATCAGCTTAGGCTGATGTTGAGATCATATCTCAAAAAGAGCCATCTATATGATTATAAATAAGTTTTTAATTTATTAGTATAGTAAAAAACTGAGATTTCAATATGTATTTATTTAATATAAATCATTTTAAGTGTAGTTGTTAGGTCACAAGGCACAAACCTTTTAAAGTTCCTTTTATACAGAGAATAACTACGTACTAAAACAATGTTCAATTTTGCTACCACTCAGTATAAGAGAGTTCTTGCATCTCCCATAAGGGGTATCATCAGTAAGAAAAGCGTAAGAGGCTGAAAAATAGCTAGTAGCTAAGTACTGTGAATATCAATAATTCCAACTCCAAGTGATTCAATGACCTCTGTTAGCTTCCACATGCACACACAAGCACACATACCTGCACATACATGTGCATATACTTACACACACACATAAAATAAAATCTTTAAAAAAAAAAAAAAGAGAAAAATTAGCCAACGCAAGACAGGCAGTGAGCAGGAAAATCCTTTAAACATACATAACTATACTTTTAATTTCTGCTATTCAACCTTTATTTCCTTTACCCATTTTTATTTGCTTTTCGTTTTGTTTTGTTTTTGTTTTTTTGTTTTTTTGAGATAGGGTTTCTCTGTTGTAACTCTGGCTGTCCTGGAACTCACTCTGTAGACCAGGCTAGCCTTGAACTCACAGAGATCCACCTGCCTCTGCCTCCCAAGTGTTGGGATTACAGGTGTGCACCGCCACTACCCGGCTTCAATTTTTTTTTTCTTTTGCAATCATCTCAGAAACTTTAATATATTAGGTAAGATATATTAAATCTATCTTTACTTTTTGAAATATGGCTACAGCCGGGCGGTGATGGATGCCTTTAATTCTAGCATTTGGTAGGCAGATGCAGGCGGATATCTGTGAGTTTGAGGTCAGCCTGCTCTACAGAGTGAGTTCCAGGACAGCCAGAAACAGAGAAACTCTGCCCCAAAAAAACCTAAATAAATAAATAAATAATGGATACCAAACTATGCAAATTTACATTACGAGGCTCTGCTCTTTAATACTGTCTTTCTTATTTGCCTCAGAGGTTTCTCATCTTTAAGTATATACAGCAGTCAATGGTTTCCCTCAAGGTTTCCCCCATTTATTCTTTTTTTTTTTTGACGTTTTGTCTTTTGAGACAGGATGTTTTTGTGTAGCTCTGGCTGTCCTGGAAGTTACTCTGTAGACCAGGCTGGCCTCAAACTCAAAAGATCCACCTGCCTCTGCTAGGACTAAAGGTGTGAACAACCAAGCCCAGTCTCCTCTGTTTATTCTTTAGAAGCCTTTACTAGATAGGTGACCATTCTAAAAGCAAAAGCTAAACTATATTTCTTCTCAAAGAAAATCATTTGGTTTTGGATGCCCCACCTCCAAAAAAAGTGCTTTAAATAGTTCTTCTAACAAGCATCCATCTAAAATTGCACTTTCTCCAAATATTTTTTAAACTTAACCACAGTTATGATTGTTCTTTCAAATACAGTAACAAAATTTCCACAAACAATATGACTTTTTAAATCTAAAACGGTTTTTAAGTATAAAAACATTTAAGTTTTTGGGTAGCAATAAGCATCCCAAAGAACTTTGCAAAGTCACCCTAACTGGAGATACAGATAATTATTATCTGTGTTGCACAGATGAGACAAAGAGAATATAGTTTTTAGCCTGGTGACAGTTACGCAGAATCAGAATTACAAATTGCACTATTTCAACTCACTTTTACCAACACTGAAAGGGCAGCTTGGTCTATATTTAACAGCCACTATATGAATTTCAGTGTAACATGCCAAAGTTTACTCGGGGTTTTAGAAGAGAATATATAAACAGACGATTCATTCTGTTCATAAGACAAACAGGCATTTTGCCAATATTGGAAGACTTTACAGACACAGTTTTCTGTCACTAACAAAAATTTTTTTAAAAAAACAGCGTTATTGCAATAAATTCATTTGCAATCTTAAGAGTCGGTTTTTATGTTTATTACAAATAAGATATTAATATATTCTACCTTATTTGCACAGAACAGGAATCTGTTACTGCTTTTTCCACCCACAAGCCTGCAAAAGCACCCAAAAGGCTGCAGCTTTCGACTTCCTGAATGTCTGAGAAATGTTTCTGTAAACACTCCCAAGAATCTGAGGGATCAGGTGAGCGGTGGATTTGGTACTGTCCTCTGCTTCCGGGCTCTGCTGAGTCCTCTACGTCAAGCTATGGCAACAAGGAAGGTGAACTGGAATAGGACTTACAGGTTTAAGGCTATTTTAGAAATTCTCGAACTTAAATTTGACTGAGAAAAGAATGCTGAAGACGAAAACTGGCCTCCATCAGGGTTACGTGTAGTTTTAGAAGACACTTCTTTGACCAAAATGATTGTTCAATGAAACTGCAAAGTTCTTGGGGTTTCCGGTCCCCAAAATAGACTCATTCATGACTGTGGAAAGCCCTCCCCTTAGCAGCCACAATGGTATGTGACATCCAGTTTGACAGCGCAGGAACATCTCACCCAAGCGAGCAGCAGGTAGAACTGCGGCGGCGAACCCAAGGGACCCTCCAAGTCGGTGGAATCCGCCGCGGCCGACTGCCTGTGGGTCACCCCGGGTCACCGCGATGCGCGCCGAGACCTCCGGCCAGGCGGTCGGCCCGAGAGCGCCCCCCGCCCGCCGGCCCCCGCGGGGATGCCGTGGGGACCCCGTGAGCCCCGCAGGCTCAGCGCTGGGGAAGGCCAACGCGGCCAACGGCCGGGGCCAGCGGCGGCCTCCGCCGGTCACTCACCCTGGCTGCGGCCGCGGGCCGCCGCCCCGCCGCCACCGAGCCTGCACAGCGCCGACCAGCTGCCCCTGTGCGCCGCGACGGCGGAGGCCAAGCCCAGAAACATCCTGGAGGGGCAGGGGCCCCCGCTCGGACACCGCCTCCTGCCTCCGAGCCGCCGGCCGCGCCAACTGACTCCATAGACTGGACCCCAGCGGACACGGACGTGCGCGCCGCCGCCGGCGGCCTCTGCTACCCGGAAGTTGTGGCGGCGCGGCGCGGCGCGACAGCGGAAGTGACGAGCGCGCCGAGCCGGCTGTCCCCGGGGCCTTCGCAACCCTCCTGCCGCGCTGCGGAGAAGCAGCTCGGGCACACGGACGAGCCACCTGCTTGACGTACGGTCAGCGCACTCCTCAGCGTCTTGACCGTGCTGTGCGTGGAATTAGAACTTTTATGCGTTCGTGATGCTTTGTGTGCGCGAAGAGGGGGCAGTTTTGAAACAGCCTGGTCCCAGACAGAAACCCGAACACCTGGATAACTATTCCATGTCGGATTCATTCAGGTTTTCTTAAGCCCCAAAGACCTTCTTTAACTATAATTAACGTGATTATTATTCTCTAAGTCGTTGCCCTGTATAGTTTTTTTTTTTTTTTTCAAAATACCACTACTGAAATTATTGTCCCTCGGAATAGAGAGTAAGTACACGGATACTGGATCCTGTATGGTTTTATACTGCTACATATTTCAGGGCTAAGTCAATACCTGCCTGACAAATAAATAGAATGGAATACATGTCCGTTTGTTTTTAAAGATTAATCTAAATCGCTTAATTGCAATACTACAAAATAAAAACTTAGAAAATAGTATATTAGTAGTTTTAATTATTACACTGTAATAGTGGCAAATTAGTAAAGGGGGAAACCAACCACTTACAATGAGTTTTAGGCTCACTCTACAGGAGGGAATCTACTTCTGGTAAGGTTAGACAGGTCAAAAGCCCATGGCTATTGAGGTCATAGGCTCTAGTGGAGAAACTATTGCAGCTGTTTGGATAAATGGATAGGATATTCTGGTTAAATTGCCTTCTAAAATAAATATGTATATACTGTTAGCTTTGGACAATGCAGGTTACCTCCCCCCCCTCCCCCTTCTACAATGGTCATTGAGAACTGCAGAAACTTGTAACTGGTCAAAGAACTGAAAATAAGTAACTGTTGAATGTTTAGCCATAAATTGGAATATCTGTATCCCTCATTCCAAAGCCCAAAGGACATTCTGGAAGAAGGGGTGGATTGAAAGTAAAAGCCAGAGGTAGGAGGGAAGCAGTGGGAAGCACTGACTTCCAGCATGACATTGTTCTTGCCATCCTGAACTCACACCTGCTGTGATTACTCACACGTGACTGAGCCCATCAACACCCTGTCATGGAAAGAGAAGGGGCTCATGGGCTCCTGCTCTTCCCTGAAAATTTATACACAATGGTTGATGGGGGAGGGTGAGACTTTTGGAAGGAAAACCTCACCCATACTCCTGTAAACAACCCTAATGAAACTTACTACGCGTCACACACACAGGCACATGCACATCAAAGCAGAACATCAAGCTCACTGTGAGAAAAGCAATGGGATTAGTAGGAGTGGGAAGAGGACGAAAGATCAACAGGTGTGAAAATGATTATAATACACTGTGTACATATAAGAAAATGCCATAAAACCCTTTTGTATTAGTGATATATGGTTATAAAAGCTTAATACAGGAGAATCAGCAAGGATGAAAAAAACAAGGATTTTTTTTCTGTTTGGATTGAGGGTTTGTTTTAGACAGGGTCTCATGCTGTAGCCCATGCCAGCTTGACGCTATGTATGTGGAGTCGCTATATGTACCCTGGAATTCACAGTCCTACCACAGCCAGCCAGCCTTCACTTCCTAAAACACAGACTATTGTCCTTAAGTATTTCAAAACTTTGAGTGATGTGATCTATATTTTCCGGAATGTAGGTCAAAAGTGAACATTTCCCTCTAGATTATTTTCATGGCATTTATGTGATTGTGGTTTTAGATTGTCTAAATTGAGGGTTTGTTTATGACACAGATGCTTAAATATGGACAACTGTTAGGTCAGAGAGACAAAAGTGGAAGTAGAAAATGATGGTGCCATTTCATGATTCACATACACTGTAATTCCTGCAAGGTTTTTCCATCCAAGTTCTAGCATTTATCAGACACTCTAAAACTGAGCTAGCTGTTCATTGGTTTCATCCTGTCTAGTTCTGGGAGAATAATGATTCTAGTCATAAGACAAACCTCGCTGCCTATCTGGAAAATGGACTTCAATGACTCATTACAAAATAATGGGAATGGTTCGACCCTGGGGCTAAGACTACACTTTTGAGTACAGTTACATATGTTGGAATTTCCCCTTCAGATCAGTGCGGAAGGACCTTATATGCTTGAGCATTTTTTAAAGACTTACACATGGCTACAAAGGGACCATCAGACCTCAACCAAAGGTGAGGTCTCCACTATACAACCACAGCTATAAAGCTGTGGTTTATAAAGCAGATCTGCAGACATATTTTTGCATGTATGGGCAAGTCTTTCCTGCATGTGTAGAACTGTTCATATTATTTCTAACCACATTGCCAATCTTTCCATTTTTTTTTCAGAGATGTTGTGACATTTGTTTCCATTAGCATGAATGTAGAACATGAAACCAGACTCAGGCCCTCTCACTCCAAATCTGTATAAGCTGAAGTAACATGTTGTAATACGGGGAAAATGCAAAAGATGTGTTATTCTGTGTATGTTATATGCATAGGCTAGAGGTTGGTATCAGGTGTCTTCCTCCTACATTTTTAAAACCATTATTTATTTGAGGGCGCATGCACATAGGGATGAGCACATAGTAGTGTGCCTGTGGAAGCCAGAAGATAATGTGCGAGTCAATTCTTGTTCCACTATGTGGGTTCCAGGAATTGAACTCAGGTCATATATCATGGGAGGTAAAAAGTGCTCTTATCTGCTGAACCATCTTAACAGCCCCTCTGACTTATTTTAAATTTTATGTGTTGTGTGTGTACGTGCACCTGTGTGTTCATGATGGAGGGCGCACCTGCCATTTCACACATGTGGGGGTTGGAGGACAATTTTTGTTAAGTCGGTAATCTTGTACTTTTATGGGAAACTTGGGTACCAAACTCAGGTTATCAGCTTGATGCAGCAGTAAGTTTTAGCTGCTGAGCCATCTGCAGAGCCATGAATAGGTTGTTCTTATGCACTCTGACTCCAACATTATTGAAGTTGCTGTGGGGAATTTTGGTCACAGGTGTTTTATTTCATAGACAGGGTCTCAATGTAGCATTCACAAAGAGATGAAATACAGATCAAGTCTGATCAGATGATAGAGTTTGAAGTAAATTTGAGATTGTTTTAAATGAGGTCTAGAATTAAATACCTGGAATGAAAATATTAATGACAAAGAGGGGCTGACAGCTAACGGAGCTAAAGTTTGAAAAGGACTGGGATCGTTTCCTCGTGTTCTTACCCTATGTATACACTATACATTATAGCATAATGGTACATAGGCTATGTGTGGTGAATAAAAGAATGCAAATTAAAAATACAGACTTAATTCTCCTTTAATATCTAACCCTACATTGAAAAGGGTAAAATGAAGCTTCTATGAAATCTCTCCTTCTCCCCTAGATGGTAAACAAAGCACTTCATTTCCTGGCCAATTATCCTTCTCAATATAAATAAATCTCCTAAGATCCATCATTCACTCATTCACACACACACACACACCTTTTCCTCCTCTTCTTTCCTCTGCTCTCTAATTTGTTCACTAGAGCTGGCCTTGAACTGGCAGGAACTCCTGACCTCAGCCTCCTGACTGCTGGAGTTATTTCAACAACACAAACACATCCCTTGCTGTTTGATTTACTTTTTTCCTAACACCTCAAGCATTTATCATCTTTGGGACACTTACTGGAAATACTTGTCTGACATTGATTTTTAGCCTATTGGTTTAAAAAAAAAAAGTAGTTGAAATTATGCCAATTTAAATACTAATCTTAGCTGTCCCTTGTCTACTTTTGGACATAAGTAGCTCTAGAGAAATTGAAGTGAGAAGAAAATCCTGTTCCTGCCCTGTTTTCTGGTTAGGAAGAAGCAGATATTGCAGAAGAGAGGCCAAAGTGTGCCTGGTTTTGCCTTTGGACAATGAGGCCTCAGCTGTGCCTGGGAAACAGTAAACAACCCTGACCTGAGTTTGGCCTCATTCCAATAAGGAACAAATTCACCCAAGCATCACACGTTCCTCTGCACAACAGAAGAAAACTTTAAGAAGCTGTAAGATTCCCCAAACAATTGATGCCCGGGAAAGAAGCTAATACACAGAAACAAACAAAAGGAAAAATTTTAATTAGGATCTAAATGTTCTTTTAAAAAGTTACAAATATAAAGTACCAAGAATTATTACCAAACCCCATGTCAGTGACAAGTGAATTATAATCAGAGGTCAGAGCACAAAAAGGAATTACTAACTTGACTACATGTTGCTTTAGCATCTTTTGCAACCTTGCTTTTTTCTGAAAATGGACTCACACCTTTATTCCTTTTCCATGAAAATAAGTTGTTTCCAGTAATTAACTTACCTCTACCCCTAGCCAAGAAATACCAGTCCACAATGGAAGCAATACTTCAGTGAAGATTCACACCCTTATTCCCTTTCCATGAAAAAAAATTTCCAGCTCTTAACTTACCCCTACCCTAGCCAAGAAATACCAGTCTCCAATGAAGGCTGTCCTCCATTTAAGGAGCTGGGCTATTACTTGCTAGGTCAGATGAAAACTGGACCCTCTTAGAAGCACAGAAGCATTGTAGCCCATCTCTCCCACCTTATTTAGAAGGTTAGGAGAAAGTGGAGGCAGGGGTTACTTGAGCCTAGAAGGTTGAGGCCAGTGCAGCAGCCCCAGTAACGTATGTAAATCTGCGGGGTTTGTAGGCCACTGCAAGGGCTCCAAA
>JAMJFZ010003478.1:5000-91396 GCA_026225945.1 Cricetomys ansorgei
CCTCTGAGAACGCCACCTTGGCCTTTCTCAGGCTCATCTTCAATGAGTGGCACCAGGCAGCTCTCCAGCTGCAGATTCACCTGTAATCTCTAACATCTTCCTGCCCGTGCAATTTTAAGCTCAGTCATCAGCCCAGGAATTGTCCTTCGCTTCAAGGACTCGGGAGCTGCCTGCAGGCTTCCGCGGGTCGGTGGCAACAAACACAAATGGTATGTGCCAAATGTGGAAGATACGGGACGGTTTCTCCAGCTGAAATTGACCTGAGACTTCTGGCTGGCCACACAAAGAAGATGTAAAATGGGAAGGCTCTAACTGTGCATGTACTTGAACCTAGTGAAGCCCTCACTCTTGACCACACCAAAAGCAAAACAAACACATGTCGCCTGGAAACCTTGACCAACTAGGAAGACTTCCTGGCCTGAACGAGCACAGGATCCTCCGTGTCATCCAGGGGTGCTCTTGAGTGCCTGGGTTTACAGTGGGAGTTCTAGTGTGTGTATTTCATCATTCCTCCTCCATAAAGGGTTGAAGAGAGGCCATGAACTACCAGATACCGTCAGCAACTATTCCTATAGGATTATGGGAATAAGGGTCTCTCTGGTCCCCACCCTCAAACACATCTGGACGCAGCCTGCATAAGCTACCAGCACTGGGGGAAGCAGGAGGCCCAAGGGACTGGCACAGGTCACCTTAACTTGGGCAAGGTCTAAGGAGCTATGGATACATCACCTTTCCTAGAAAATTCTTTATTCAAACTCAGGGAAAATTTTTAAAAATGTATTATCTTAAAACTAAAATAATAGAGCTAGGTGTGGTGGCTCACACCTGTATTCCCAGGGAGGGAGTTCCCAGGGATCTTGGGAGGCTGAGGCAGGATGATTGCTGTGAATTTAAGGCTTGCCTGGGCTACTCAAGGCCAACCTGAACTATAGAATGAAGCTTTGTTTGAAAAAAATATAAAATAAAATAAAGGTCCTCTGGGTGTTAATAAAGAATGATTATCTTTTCCTCCTTGGTTCTCATCTTCCCAGAGCAAACACAGATGTCAGGCTGAATCTACAAAACGTCATCCAGTGCCACATGCCACCTCCCGATTAAAGAAAAAGGAAACAGACTCAAAGCCAAAGCAGACTATGGGGCTTTAATTGCATTCACGGCAAGAGGTTAAATAGAAAACGGCCTCTGCCAAATGTTCCCTCTAACCCACATAGCAAGGCTCCTAAAATTCAATTTAGTAACAGACAAATGTGGCCATTTATAAAAGTATAAAGTAAATAAACTTCACCTGTTGCTGCACGTACATAGTACATATGCTGTTTATGTTAACTTGCTAAATATTATTCACGATCTCCTGGAACTCATTCGCAACTTCATGAATACAACAGACTGGATCAAAACGTAGTTGGTTTCACTGCAAATTTTCATCTAGATATTTACTGTTTAACCAAAATCGATACCAATAGACACTGATGACCTTACCCGACATGAGGAGCCCTGAACTTACCCTTGCCATATCCACCAAGAAATTCTCAAATAACTTCCAAATGTGGTTACTGGTGTAGATTTCTTTCATCTCCACTTCCGTGTCAACGTAACAGTGATTGACAAAGTTCACATATGCAATCTTGACCTGTGCAAATTTCAAACACAAAAAAAAGCAAGTTCCATTTCTCACCCATCGCTTTCAGTGTCTGCTCTACAACATTAAACACCATCTATGTCAGAGCCTGTAGTAGGTTACAGGTTTGTATACATGCAAGTTCCCTGTTTTCTTCTTTTTAAAAGTTATCCCACCCTGGCCAGGGGGAGGTGGGCGGGGTGGGGGTTATGGTCTAGCATTCCATTCCCCTATGCCCAGAGATTCCTGTGAAAATTCGAGAATTACTCAAAGCAAACCTAGCATTCTTTAGACATTAAGAAGAGCTGAGACACGCAGGACCTGACCATCATCATCTTCGCAGCAGCTAGTACTTACTCTGTGTTCACACTGCATGAAACCCTCAGCCTTTCCCAGGCCTCCTCTTACTGAACACAAGCCTCTAATAACCCTATTAGGACAGGTGCGGTGACCATTTTACTTTAACACTGTGGAAACTGAATGTTGGAAATGTTGAGTGATGGCTGGGGTCAGTCCCACAATTAGGAAGCAGTGGCTAAGGATCCTGGCTCAATGTTGAATTCACTGGAGACACATTTGCTGGACATCTGCTGTGATTGAGGTACTTGAATGATGACTGGAACCATACCTAGCCATGACCCTCCTAGAGCTGATCCTACTGGGAGAAGGTACGGGAGCTAATGAAAGTCAACTGGCCAGCTCCACATTAGAGAGGTGGATGCCATGTCTGCACAGCCAGAGAACTCATCTCTAAGACATAAAGCTTCAGTACACCACACCCTCACCAGAAGCATGAGGTAGAACAACTTGAGTAGATACGGGAAAGCAGAGTCTCTAGAAGAGCTGAGCCTGGGGTCAGCCATGGCCAAGACCAGGACCCCAGACAAGGACTGAGCCTGCGGGTTTCCTCTCTTCCACCACACCCTCTCTGCCATTTAATCTCAGCATCCCCAAGGCAAGGAGGACCCTCAGACTGAGGTGCCAACAATTTCACAAAAACATTCAGGACCGTTACTGAATTGTCATGTTCCAGGACTACTTGAATGAGGACAGAGACCTCTCCTGTCTCCTTTTGGTTTTGTGTCCTTTTGAGTAATAGTACACATTTATGAATTTGGCTGCAACGTCTAGAACAGTCACAGAAAAGAAAGAAATCTTTACCCTGTGTGCACCTGGAAACCTCAGTAGTAGAAACCTGCCACTAACAGATAACCATCCTCTGATGCCCCAATCAAAGCTGAAGTAGGAGAGAGGCTGAGAGAGGATGTGGGCGTACTCTAAAGTAGACACACGTTCCACACAGCAAGGTAAACCCATGGAGTCTAACGTGGGCCCCTGCAGCACCAGCCACAGCTCTCCAATCAATGACTGTGATTCACCAATGAGCCATCTGTTTTACGCTCAAAAAGCTACAAGTGCACATTTTCCTTTAAGCCCATACCACATGCAGACATTAAGAGACATGTGTCGCTCTCAGTCAAAGGGATGGTCTTCCTTCTGTGCAAATAAAAACTAGAAACTTTTGTGTTCTTTTCCACTTGGCAAGTTACATAACGAAGTACAGTTAATTCCTCTACTAAATACGTGATGTCATCACAGATACTGATGTGGGAGACTCCCAGCACCAGGTGAGACTTAAGAAGGAACGCGTCGTCTACAGGCAATAAGCATTTGTGGGGCTCACCTCAGGGATGCAGTCGTCATGGGTCACCACCCTCACTATGTCGTCCAGCGGCAAGAGAGAATTGCACTTGATTTCAGTGTAGACATTTTTCCCCTCAGTGCATGCTGCCAGCAACTCCACCAGGGTGATATGATAGGCCAGGGGGCCGCTCTCATCCCCGCGGGCTCTCTCAGAGCACATCATGTTGAGAAGGATGGGGAATGAGGCTCTGTCGTTGTAAAATATCAGCACGTCTTCACCCCCATTAATCAACTGAAATGAAGGAAAGAGACTCTGCATAGATTTCTAAAGGGTTGACCCACCTGCAGACACATGAGAGCAGCAGAGCCAGGCCTGGTGGTGCACACCTATAATGCCAGCACCAGGAAAGCCAAAACATTCCTGAGTCTATTTTCACTAAAGTAGAAAAGTGAGAGACCGGAGAGATGACTCAGCAGTTAAGAGCACTCCCTGCTCCTGCAGAGGACCAGAGGATCCGATGCCCTCTTCTGGCCTCTGAAGGCAGTGCACTCACTGGCACACACTCACAGATAGACACATTTATATATACATTAAAAATAAAAACAAATATAGCAGAGCCATGGTGTTGCACGGCTTTAATCCCAACACTCGAGAGGCAGAGGCAGGCAGGTCTCTGTGAGTTCAAGGTCTGCCTGGTTTACAGAATGAATTGCAGGACAGTCAGAGTTATAACAAAGAAACCCTGTCTCAAAAAAAAATCAAAATAAAATAAAATGATAAATAAAATGAATCATAAAAAGTGGACAATTAAATGTGAAAGCATTCACCTCGTTAGTAATTAAGTAAGCAAACTTCTACATTGCTTCAAGTACATACAACTTTATAACGATCTGACACTTTCTCATTTAATGGGAAGACATCAGAATCTAGAACAGAGAGCTGAGATGGCAAAGAAAGGACCAGGTAGAGACACTCAAGACATGACCGTTCTTCATCTTGCTGTGTGATCTTAGTGGACAATTCAAGAAGGAAACATATTTCATTTATCATGCTGTTATCTGTCGTCTATAACTGACACAAATTATCTAACCCTGATATGAGGTATTTGGTCAGGTTACAGAAGATGCATACATTATTATTTAGTTATTATATTTAAATTGGCAACATTTAAATCAACAAGCCAATTAATTCATGGGCTTACTCTGACAGCCTGTTGCAAAGGAATGTATGTGTCCAAATATGGTTGTGTATTAATATAATATTACAGATATTTCCTTATACACAGAGATATTTCCTTTGATGAGTGCCATAGGAAGGCATATGTGTTTGCTTTCTCTATCTGATCTTTTCCTTGATGCTCAGATCACAAACTCACATATATTTAGGCAATGTAGAACGAATATGAGCTAAACACAGGCTTTGTGTGTGTGTCCGTGTGTGCTAATGTGTATGTGCAGGAATGTGTGCACTTGTGTGCATTAGAGGCCAGACGTTGCTGATGAATGTCTCACTCAATCACTGTTTTTTGAGATAAGGTCTCTCACGGACCCTGGAGCGCACTGATTCAGTTAGACTGGACCCGGTCTTCATCTCTGCCTCCCTAGCACTGGGACTGCAGGGACATGTCAGTGGGCTCGGCTATTACATGGGCGCTGGGGATAAACCAGGTCCTCATATGGGCAGAGCACTTTACTGACTAAGCCATCTCCCAAGCTCCAGTACAGGTTTTCTTAAGGGTGGATTTGATAACTTTGCAATGTTCTTTTCATTGTTTATTTACATGTGAAATTCACATGTGAAAGATCGAGGCCTTAGGTGGGATTAATTTTTAAGAATTTTAGGTGGTACATTGAATCAACATGGAGAAGTCTCTCATTTCTACCTGGAAGGCTTATGATGTGGAAATTTCCCAGACCAATGTAATCTTCCAAGTGCCTTGCAGCTGGGATGGAAGTGGCTCCAATGCACAGACCCCAGCCAGCATCTGCTCATCAGTTCTCTAAGGAAGCACCTTCATCCTTGTGAGCAGCTCACCCACAGCAACCTCTTCCAGAGCACAGGGAAAGAGCTGAAGTATTCCATTCATTTTTCTTAAATTCTTACCTTATTTAAAATATCCAGTTCCCACAGTTCTAATAAAGCCCTGACAATCACTTTTTATTAACTCATATGGTTTGCTTTAAAACCATTAAAAATGATGGCAGAAAACAGCACTCCTACAATTCATAAAGAGAGCAGGATCTATTAGAACTCAATCACTGTTATGTTACTAAAAATTTAAAAATAGAAAAATTGTGTTAATTCCAAATCATCTCATCAGATTTCATCCATTTCAGGAGCTGGGGCAGTGACTTCATGGCTAAAAGCATTCGCTGTTCTTGCAGAGAACCCAGGTTCAATTCCCAGCACCCATATCAAGCAGCCCATAAGTATGTGTAACTCCAGCTCCAGGGGATCCAACTCCCTCTACTGGCCTCCATGGACACCGACATGCACATGGTACACATAGACACACACATACAGAGACACACACAGACACATACATATAGATACACACAGACACACAAACACACACAGACACGCACTGACACACAGACACAGGCATGCACAGACATACAGACACACATACACGCACAGACACAAACAGACATATACATATAGAGCCACACAGACACACAAACACACACAGACATGCACCAACACACACGCACGCGCACACACACATAATTTTTTAATTAAAAAATTGCCCACTATTTCACAGATCCAAATTCATTTCAGATCAGAAAGAGAAACTCCTAAGAAAATCATAGAGTCAGGCTGCCATGTGTGACTTCACCGCACTGGTGTAAACAGTGGTGCTTCGGTATCCACAGAGAAACCGAATAGCTTCCCAGCACCGGTTGGTAGGTTGGCAGGGTCTCTTTCCCTGCTCTAAGCTGCGGGTGAGCTCTTGAGCTAACTTACATGACGTTGGTAAGACGTGGGCCGGGAACCTACCTCGGTCATCACCATATCCTGGCACTTCTTCACATATTTGCCGTCTGCTTTCACGATGGTCTGCAGGAACCTCAGGTACTCCACGTGGCGGCCGTGCGTCTCGATACAGTGCACAAAGTGCTGGACGACCCTCTCGCTGATCTCGTTGCACAGATGGTAATTGTTCATGAAGATGTGCCGCATGGTTTCTGCTTCAAGGAGCTGGGTAGAGGAGAGCACCTTTGCGACTGTGTTGGGTCTCTACCTACAGCCTTTAAGTTAAGCCTACACTCCCTGCCTGCCTGTAGGCTTCCTGTTTTTTATGAAGCCACCCTGAATTGTCAGCACCTGCCTTCTGTGAAATGCAAGGAGTCATTAACCACTGAAAGAAATCTGCCTCACAAAGGGATTCCTTGGGAGAAAGGAAGTTAGCAAATGCACTGTCCTGGGATAATTTATTCATTATTCCAACAGCTCTTTCTTAAGATCTGCTGATAAATGCTTTTCATCATTTTGCATGCATGTGGATTATGTGTGTGTACTGTGCTCACATATGTGTATGGTGAGGGCTGCATGTGCCATACACGTACACGCAGAGACCAGAGCAGAATTGATGTGCTCCTCTGTCATATTCCCTGGAGGCAGAGTGTCTCACTGGATCTGAGACTTCTTCCCGTTTTGCTGACCAGCCGGCAGGCTCCTGGGTCCTCCTGTCTCGGCCGTATAGCGCTATATTGCAGGCACATGAGGCCATGCCTGGCTTTTCTGTGAATATTGGGGATCTGAACTCAGGCCCTCGCAACTCCACAGTGAGCAGTCCTACTCAGCCCCAGGATCTGCCTCACACTTTTAACAGGCCATAGCGAGCGTGACCTTTGAATATTCTGTGTTTAGCTCTTGTGTGTTTGTCGTAAGTTTGGTTTGTAGTGCTGAGTTCTGCGCGCACTAGGCAAGCCATCTATTACTGAGCTGTACCCCGGCTCCCGTATTTGTCTTCTTCGTGATACCGTCGAATTACCCCTTCGTTCTAACATCCTTATTCTCACATTAAATTATATATTATAAATAAAACTGCCACTGGCATATAGAATTTGTCTAAATTTTCAAATGATTTTAAGCATTCCCTCAGTGGCAAAAACACTTTTATGGAGTGAATCACAATAAGGGAAAAAAAATGGTATACGACGGTCCATAAAACCCTCTTCACACCGCGGTGGGACTGCACCCTTCGCTGTGCCAGGAGTCATTGAGATACTCACTCCAGGAGTCAGAAACAAGTTGAGATGCTTGTGGAGGAGAACTTGATTCTGTGGGTTCCCCCGACAGAAGTTCTGCAGGAAGGTGTGGGCCAAGTCCATCACCTCGTTCATCTTCTCGTCGTTCTGTAGGGTTAGGGCAGCACGTGACCCCGAGAAACAGAGGGCAGATTTACACCAACTGTGTCCCTCCACCATGGGTGCCTTCCTCCGCGGGCACCCTGCCCGTGCCCTCTGTGTCTCTACACCCCTGTCCCCTCGTTTCTGTGTTCTAGACATTTCTCATCTTCGCTTTAATTTCCCTGTCTGTCTGCTCCACTCTGCCCACTCTCTCCTTGTTACACAACCCACCACTCCTTCTCCCAGACTTTCTACTACCCATGAATTGCCTACATTACCTATTACCATGGTACCTATGCTAACAAAAATGTGAATTAAAAGTCAGATGAAAGATGGGGTATTTTCCATGGAAACTGCACAGAATAGTTATTCATTACAAAGGGAGAGGGAGGTCCTCACAGTGGAGAAGCCAGCAGACACATCACTAGTGTTGGAACAAGTCAGAGTTGTATGCGACCACTAGGAAGCTCTACGCAGAATTTACTTTCCTTCCATGTTCCCACTGAAGGTAGGAAATGGAACCTGAGCGTAGGAGGAAAGGGTGAATTCTCTTCAAAATAACTGGCCATCTATAAGAGAGTTCAGGACTGAGAGATAAGTAGACAGGACAGCCAAGCCCTGAGTCTGTGTGCTTCTCAAGCAGATACTTCTGTCGACAACGGGACATGGCTGGGACTACGGGAGACACCTGCATGGTGCGTGGGATTTGGTGACAATGTGCCATGCTCCTTCCTAATTTGCAAGTCTGAAGCAGGGTTGCCTAAAAGCACAGCCTTGTGCACAGGAGACACAGAAAAGCACTCAAGGACACGCGGCATCAAGTGAGAGGGCTTCCTCTTAAACAATTAGGAAAAACTCTTTATGACTTGGTGATACATTTTTTAAAATGCCAGATTGAAGGGAGCCAGTACGAGGGCAAACCTTTTCATAGGGGATCTGCAGAAGGTCCAGCACCACCGAGTGAGCTGCCATGTTTTTCAGCAATCGCTGGTGTTGGTTGCGACATTTCTTGTTCTGCACGCAGAGCTTACTCAGCCTAATCAGGATCTTCAAAAAGATGAAGCATTGCGTTAAGCACAGCAGTGTAGAACACATATATGCAAAAACGATCTGTGTGTGAACATGCACCAGAGAGAAAGCACTCCTGTCTGCTGACCTCCTTGACGATCCGGTAGTTGTTGCCCTTGTTGCTGTCGATCTGAGGCGTCTTTGTGCCATCCTGCACCGGACTCAAGAGGTTGGATTCCTAAAACAAACACCAATGTCTACTTTATTTTTGTAATAGACAATAACAATATAATTTATACTTATTTCATTAAAAAAACAAACAAACCAGTATCTAGATGTTCACTTGGTGCTTTTTGGTTGCATCTCTTAAAGTTTCTCAGCTTGAATGAGCCATGCCCATGACTGCAGCCTCATAAAAAGTCAACGTACAAGTGACACAGCTGGAGCATCAGTGAGTGAAAAGTCAAATCAAAGGCTGTTGTACCTATTGCTAGAATGCGGATTTATGTATGCTGCAGACATACCACAGGTTTATACTTTCCATATGATAGAAAACAGTCAAAATCGAGGGCACGCAAGACATAATTCTGTCATCAAAGATAATCTATAAGGAAATGCTGAATGGAGAAGCAAGCAAACCACAAAGGCGAGATACATCTCAGGAGGAAAGGACAAGCCGACTTAACCCCAGGATGCTCTTGCCGGGTTACCATGACATCCTTAAGAGTCAAACTTGGAACAGATCAAGTGTTTGCAAGAAAATGAAGAAAGAAAAATAGAAATTAAATTTAAAATAATATTTTCAAATTACTGCATTAGTAAGACTTACTAAGACAGAGAATGCTGAGGCACCAAAAAAGTAGTTATAACAACATTATCCAGGACACCACACTAATAAGGAAATCCAGGGCATGCACACAGGGCAAATATCACCTGTTGGAATCACCAGATAAAAAGTACCTATTAACTTGCACATAGAACATTTCTTAAGTTCACTACATGCCTACACTCGCCTCTAAGGGAAATAGTAGATCGCTTCTTCTTACCAGAAAACTGCAGCCATCTGAGAAAGAGAAAATGAGAAACAAGACTTCAGCGGATGGCTTGCTATCCAGGGAGGAAGAGAGAGCAGCCCCAGCTTCAGGCAGCATTACAGAGGAGCCTACACAGCATAGACAGCATATGCAGAAGAGTATTAAGTCCCAGTCTTCAAAGATGAAAACCGGCAGAGCATAATGGGTGCGTGGGTGGGCAGGGGGAGATGTTTGGAGAAAAGTCAGAGGTGCCATAGTGAAGGGGTAGAACACTGTGCAGAAAATGGCGGGAACTGACCCGGAAGTTGCCCCCTGGTTTACAGAATGCACAGAACTACACTTGGGATCAATGTCAAGTTCAAATTGGGTCAGAAACAGTCTAACCTGACTGTTGGTGGTGTCAGGCTCCAGAAGTTAGTGGGGACAGCAGCATAAGCTCAGGAAAAAGTAATGGAGATACACAGGATCAATAGACAGCATTTCGCTTGTCCTAGGCTGCCCTTCCTACAGTGCTCCAGGGCCAATTAAAAATTTAACTCGGGCTAATAAAGGAAAGCATGGGCTTTCCCTGCTGGTCAAATGAAGCAAATGAAGGCTGCAAGCACAGAGGTGTGGCCGGTCTGAAGCCAGTGCCACTCCTCAGCTTCACATTCTTTGCTGTTTCTTGGCAAACACTGTGCCCAAACTCCCGCTCTGAAACTCCTGTCACTCCCTGAGCATGAAAAGCCCTGTAAACACCATTCTTCCCACTGTCATCGCCTACCCAGAACGCCTCTCCTGAATCTTGGAGAATGGAACTTTTGAGCCATGGATTTCAGAAGTCTCATCTCCCCCCACCTCCTCTCCCTGCTTCATCTCCATTTGTTTCTGACACGTGAGCAGGTCCAGCCCTCTGCTGACTCTCCTCTCCTTAAAGTTGCTGCCAGGTTGGGACCTCCGAGCTCAGTGTGCTCACCCAGCAGCCTTGTGTCCTGAACTTCTCCCACTGAGCGATCCTCCATGCCCACTGCAGTGACACTGTCAGGTACTCATTCATAAGTTCTCCTCGTGACCCAATCCCTCTGCATATGACTGTAGTGTGTTCTCACTCTAGTTAAACGTGGTTCTCCGTGCTTCACTGCGACACACCGCTCACTCTTCACAATTCACCTCCCTCTGCCTCCGCGATGCCAGGAGGAGCACGGAGGAAGCACATCCTCCACTCCAGGTGGAGAGTGTCTATAGTCTGGAATCAGTCTAAGAAGAGACTAGCAACCAGCCCTACCTATGTCAGGGAGGCCAGTCCGGAAGGCTGGCAGAGAGATGGCCAGCTCCAAAGGGATAGTGAGCAAGAGAGTACCCAGTTCCTATCAAAAAGGATGCATTGATGAGAAGCAAAAGTTGCAAAATCTAGAAATGTAATCAAATTCATTTTTTCTAACCCGGGTATCCCATGATTTCAGCACAATAGAAACAGGGAAATTTAAATCTAGAGTTAAATAATCAGGAGATTGAGCCAAGCCTGGGATACTTGGGACCCTGTTTTAAAAAAAAAAAAAATGTCAGGGGGTAGTGGTGCATGCCTTTAATCCCAGCACTCAGGAGGCAGAGGCAAGTGGATCTCTGTGAGTTCAAGGCCAGCCTGAGCTACAGAGTGAGTTCCAGAACAGCCAGAGTTAAAACAGAGAAACCCTGTTTCCAAAAAAAAAAAAAAAATCCTGTTTCTGATCACAAAGTGGAGCCTGGGACTGGAGAGCTGGTTCAGCAGCTAAGAACACTGGCTGTTCTTCTAGAGGTCCCGAGTCCAGTTCCCAGCAGCCACATGGTGGCTCACAACCATCTGTAACCATGGATTCCAACGTCCTCTTCTGGGGTGCAGATGTACATGCCGACAAAAGAGAGCCTGGATTTTCATAAGACCGTTTCATATGAAAGAACACCTCGTATGTGCCACACACCAACATCAATCTGTGAGGAAGTCTGAAGGCCCCGAAGCTCCTCTCGATGAGTCTGTCAATACTAAAGAAAGCAGCTAGAAGTCACAGGCGAAGCCTGGCTGACAGCAACCTCAGGAAAAAGCAGTCTCACTTTTTAAAAAAGTAGCCTTGGGCTAGGTGGGGGTGGGTGGGTGGGGGGTGTTCCAGTCCAGGGGCAAAGCACTTGCACACACATGGCCCTGGGTTCAAATCCCAGCACCAACAAAAGAAAAAAGGAAAAGTAACATTGGGCAAAAATGCAGCCTATTACAAAATATTATGCTCTTTGGTTCAACCCAGGGGAAGAGACAGAAAAACGCTTGACTCTGTAAAGGAATTATGAAGAATAATGATTTTAATTTAAAGTTGCCAGCAGTCAACAAAAGAAGGAGGCACTGGAGAATTTAATAAACAATCCTTTTCAATTTCAGAAAATAAGTCAGTGTAACTAAGCTGAACAAAACATCAACCCCAGAACATCCGGATGATAGAAGGCGGGGACCGGGGAATTCAGAAATATGCAAACGATGTAGCACTTAAGGACAGTTAGACTTCGTTTTTATTCTGAAAGGCTTTAAATAAAGATGTCTCCAGAGTTTGCCTCCCTGGAGAGAGGAAATTGATAGCGTTCATTAGAGTCTACACAACATTAGACCCAGGTCAGTGACCAAATCCACAGAGTCTGAAATTTATTCTAACAACAAAATATTGGAAAACTACAAAGCGTAGGAGTGCTGCTTATGCACACGCCCAGAGCTGAGGGGCCTGGCCGGTTGGGTGTGGGGAAGTTACCACAGAGAACAGCGTGTGCGCACAGCACAAATCCAAATGGCGTCATGTCAGTCCTTCTTGATGCAGATGGTCTTAGGTGGTCCCTGTGAAAGAGTTGATTGATCCCCAAAGGGGTCACAACTCACAGGTTGAGAACCACTGCTCTAGAGGCCAACAGAGACACGCTGGGTGCTGGGCACAGGAGAGGTCTGATTTCCGAGGAACCGCTCTCCCCACCGCCACCATCTTAAAGGACACAGCGGCAGCGGCTGTTTCTGTGAAGACGCCTAGAATGTCCTATGCACGGTGACCAGTGCCTCTGCGGGTGCTCAGACAGATCAGCAATGGGGCCCGTAGAAAACTGGATTGCCCCTGCTTCGGGCACAAGTCGCAGGTCCCTTAAGAAGCTGGGCTAGTTTGAAGTGCCCTGAAACAGACACCCAAATGATCTCAGCCCCTTGTCTAGACAACCAGACTGAGCCTCAAAGATATTGTTCAGTTCATTCCATCCCCTGAGCTGAACAGCCGCTAAAAGAACACCATCAAGAGATTCGGAAAAAAAAGAACAGACACGGGTCCACACTGGGTGAGCATTAAACTAGAAAGCCTGAAGAAAGAAAATGCTGCCCTTAGTTAAAAACAAGATAGATGGTTTAAATAAGTGTCAGACTTAAAGTCACTGAGTGGGTAAGTAATTTTCTTACAAAAAACTGGAAGCCAGACACAGTAGCATGACTGTATTCCCAGTACTGGAGAGGCAGAGACAGCATGCACGTACAGATGGAGAGAGAGAGAGAGAGAGACTTGTACACATACACACAAAAATGTTTTAAATTTAAAAACTGGAAATGGCACAGGTACATAGAAAGAAATGGGTAAAAACAGAAACAAAGTCCTCTCTCTGGAGCACCGAGCACCTTCTCTCTGGAGCACTGAGACACCCAGATGACCTGCTTCCCTGTCTCAAGAAAGAGATGGGTGAGCAGAAAGGGCAATCCTTACTTAACCCACTCAGAGACACCTTCCTGCCTTAATCTCTCCTTCTAAATTTAGAAAACATGTCTTTGAAGGTGATGAATGAGTAATTGCTGCTAACACTGACGCTGGCAGCTCCGCCAGCCTGTAGACTTTGACATGGCAGCGGTTCCCAGGCCCTGGAAGACACGTTTGCCAAAGGGGAGTGCTGGCGTGTACAGCAAACAGTGCTCATAGACACACTGTGAGGTCTGCCCCGCTCTCCGTGACTGCCAGAGATCAGCTCTAGCAATGGCGTAATTTGGAGTCCTGTTCTGAAGTTTGATGTTCCCAAGAACAGAATGCTAAGGTACTTCTTATTTTTGCCTACAGTGATACCTACCAATTCTTTTTGTTTAAATTATGGTGACATATTTCATCTAATGGTGGATGAAGGGCCATCTGCAACAGGGGAAGCTCGCTTTCATCTCTGCTAACCTTTGGTGAGAAGCTGCATTACTACTTTATCAGACTGGGGGAAAAAAGGATGAGCATGTTTTTTAAATTAATATAGTCAACATAAATCACAGAGAGAAAACATGTATTGCCATATAAGGTTTTGTATCAAGTGAAATCTTTCCCCCCAACCCTTAAAGAGCCTGTGCTGTCACTGTACAAATGAGAGAACTACACTGAGAGCTTAAAAGTAGGAGTGTTTTCAATCAGTACCACTTATAAAACAGTCAAATAAAAAAACAAACTGTCATGTTACTGAAGACATTTTTTATTACATAAATGAAGCCCAGGATTCATGCTATGTGTGGTCCTCTACTATCTAAGCGGCCAAGAGCTAGACAGCTCTGATTTGCTCAGAACAACACAAAAGGCCATGCTTACAGCCTCTGTGACAGAGAGACAAAGGACTGTTATGTCCACGGCCTGTGGGCGTGCACCCTGCCTGCTATTGGCTCTTCCCACTGACACCAGAATGGATTTCCTCCTGTGTGTTACTGCTGTCCTTGGCTGCTGGTTCACCCATAATGTAGGTTATTCATCTGTGTATAAGTTGACACCGCTGATTCTCACATTATTTCCTCTCCTGAAACTACCCCACTATCAATCCCGGCTTCCCCACCCACCTGCTTGCCTATGCTTCTAACACTTTCCACCCTCACGCATTCATAAGTTCACACCTGATCGTGTGCAAACGGCTCTGCGATGCCCCGTCCTGGTCCTGGTTCTTCTGAAGCATTCTGGATTCTGCCAGATGAAACACTTGCTCCTTCCTGGGACTTTTCAGGGTCTCCCAACTCCCAGCCATTTCTAATACAAATCCCTTATACTCCTGCTGCTATAATTCTCGAATACATTAGAAACTAACTCCTCTCCATCCTTCAAAACAAGCCTATGCTATATGCTGGGGTATTGTCCCACTGGTGTGTGGTGTTCGTTTCTGCAGAGCAAGAGCCATATCTGCAATATTAGATTGAAGTCCAGACATCAAACTTTAGCAATGAGAAGCATGGGAAAGGGGCTCACACCACAGCAGGCAGAGTGTTTGAAAGCAGGACTCTACTTCAGAAAAGCACCAGCACAGATCAAGGGAAGGAGGCTCAGCAGTGGTCCACATGGTCCATCCACAGGTGCACCAGTGATAGGTATGTAACAGAACAGCCTAGTTATGACACAAAATAGACATACAGGATGGACAGTTGAGTGGTTCTGGAGAATTGAGTACATTGACAAGGTGGTCAGATTACAGAAGGATGCACATGTAGCCTCATCTGTAGATCTGGTAACAGTGCAGTGAGGTAGAACCTCAGCAACAGCACAGACACCAGAGGTATGGATGAGGGGGATGAAATCACAGAGGAGCTGGCGAGTGCTGACAACTGTCAGGCAGAATACGATGAGCCCCTTCTAGACAACATCCAGAGGTAACCGATAAAATATTTAAGATGCCTCTTTTCAGTAGGCAGAAACCATGAAAGTTCATAAAAATTTCAGAGCAATTAGAAGCCCAGGATTCACTGCCACCCCTCGGGGCTTTAGCCCATGCTGGCACTCTGGATTCTGAGTTTAATATAGGGGGTACACAGAGAGAGGCAGAGAGGAAGGAGAAGAGGGGCCAAGCCTGGTCGCCAAGAAAGATGAAAATTCTGGCCAGAAGCCACACAGCCACGAACATCAAAAGGGAGATGCTACATGAGTCTGGAGGGATGACGGGAACACACACAGCTTGGCCTTTGTTCTAGCTGAAGTCCAGGGGTCCCTCTCAAACTCCTGTGCACAAAGAGAAAGCCACTCGCAAGATCTGCACTAGAATTCTCATTCATAAAGAGACCCCCAAAGTCCCAACCCCAAACTGCAATTGATGTGGTTACAAAACAGAATTCCCCCAGAGTGCAACAGAATCTTCTCCAGATTAAGTTCAGGCCTTAGAAGATTTTCACATAGAACGTACCTTCATAACAACGCCACTAAGAGCCTGAATTAACCCACCCCAAGAGCTTCTGCAGGAACAGCTTAAAACTATGGCATGCCTTCCTACAAAGAAGCTAGGTTCTACATATAAAGGTATTTTAAAACATTTCTGGTCTCCGGGACAACTTCCAGAGACATGCCCCGCCCCTGCCCATCTCCTAAATGAGGGTGAAGGAGGGGGCACGGGGGACCCACCACCAAAAGCCATTATCAGAAGGCTCCAGCTTACGGGGTATAGACTGACTGTCAAGGCAAACACCAATATTAGTTTCGCAGCCTAGGACCCAGGCCCTGAACAAGTGTCAACATCTGAGGAGCTAAACCTACGATGACTGTCTTGAGATGCCCAGGCACGCAGCAAGGGATCTCTATGGGCTCAGACTAGCAATGCCCCCTGGCAGCATGCGCGGGAAACTACAATTACCCTAAGGAGGAAAGCACCCTCTATCTACTTCAACCCCCAGGCCCAGAATCTTTAAACAGCTATATCTCGTAAGCAAAAAGACATCCTTATCTGAAAATGCACTTAGATAGTAAATGGCATAATAGCCACCCATGGACTATTACAGAGATAGATACTGTTTATGTGGGGTTATAGAAAAACGTACCATACATATTGTTAAGTCCAAGAAGCTAGTTATTATGTGATCCAGTCTCACGGCACTGTGGAAAAGGTGTAGAGACAGTGAAGAGAGAGTGAGCTCCAGGGACTGCATGGGGAGAGGTGGACAGGCACGAGCAGAGACTGTCAGGACGGTGGATCTACTCTGCAGATGTTGTTGTGGATGACATTATCCATTTTTTCAGAACCATGTGTACAATGTACTTCAGATAGTGAACCCTCAATGAAGAAAGGCCTTTAGATCATAAGTTGTATTGGTAGTGGCTCGTCAGTTCTAAGACACACCACACAGATCCCAGGTAAGAAGAGCGGAGAGAAAGTGTATAAGAACTCTGTGTTCTTCGTGTGAAATTACCCTCTAAACCCAAACTGCTCTGGAAATGCAGTCTGTGGGGAAAAAAATGTAAGAACTCATAATCACAGAAGAGCAGAATATAATGAAATGAGCACTTCTAAGAAGTTTCCAAATGGGGCTGGAGAGATGGCTCAGCAGTTAGGAGCTCTGGCTGCTCTTACAGAGGACCCAGGTTCAGTTCCTAGCACCTACATGGCAGCTCACAACCACTTGTAACTCCAGTTCCAGGGGATCTAATGCCCTCTTCTGGCGCCACAGACTCTGGGCACACTTATGATACACAGACATACCCATAGGCAAAAGACACACACACACAGAAAACATCTTAAAATTTTTTAAAACTTAGAAAAGCAACTCCCAACTACCTCACACTCTAGAAATAGTAAATACAGAATTATCAAGTAGACAAGAATCTGAAAACTTAAAAAGCAATAAAACCCCCAAAAAAACCCCACATATGTGAAAAAAATCAATTTTCAGTTATGAAGAAGGATAATGGCTCAAGTTAAATCTTCAGCTGCTGCGGTAAACGACAAATAAGAAACGGAAACACACAGATAAGTTTAAATAAATTATCCAGTGTTTCCTGCAAGGTAACAGGTTTGAGAAAGAGGAAACAAAATCAAACACATACATATTTACATTAGCATACTAGCAATGGGCACACTAATAAGACTGAACACATACTTAGCTAGAGTTTCAAAGTTAAAACACAACTGTTCTGCTTACAGTAAACCTCTGTATAGCCACAGTGAGGGCTGAAGACAAGGAATAACATGAGGGGCCCAAGGCTGTTGTCAGGAATCATCTCCATTGCTCTTTGACCTTACTGAGGCAGGGCCTGTCAGTCCAACCACGGCTCATCAGTACGGCTTGCCAGACTAGCCAGCATGCTCTGGGGACTCCGCATCTCTGCCTTTGGATGCTGGAATTACAGGCAAACTGCTATGCCCGTGCGGCATTTACACAGGCCCTGGACATCCAAACTCCTGGCCTCGAGTCTGTGCAGTAAGTGTGTTAATCACTGGGTCATCTCCACAGTCCAGAATCATTCTGTGGTACACGTGAACAAACAGGACCCCGCTGACTGCACAAACAGATCTTAGCTTTAGCTAAACTGAAAAAAGTGAGGTGAGAAATCTATTAATAGATGGGTACATAGATAGATAGATGGATGGATGATAGATAGATGGATAGATAGATGGATAGATAGATAGATGATAGATGGATGGATGGATAGATAGATGGATGGATAGATAGATGATAGATAGATGGATGATAGATAGATGGATAGATGGATGATAGATAGATGGATGATAGATAGATGGATGATAGATAGATGGATAGATGGATGATAGATAGATGGATGATAGATAGATGGATGATAGATAGATGGATAGATAGATGATAGATGGATGGATGGATGGATAGATAGATGGATGGATAGATAGATGATAGATAGATGGATGATAGATAGATGGATAGATAGATGATAGATAGATAGATGATAGATAAAAATCTGACCTTCTGAGTCATCTAGTGGAATCAAAACAACAGTGACAGTTGTCACACACACTCATAGTAATGAGGGTGGGAGGTGTGGCAACTTTCACACACTGAGGGAGAAAACACTCGTTCTGTGGAAAATGACTGATATGGACTGGGACGGGGCGCGTGGCACATTTGGCTCCTAAGCACACACTTGAAGCACCCTTGAGTGGCGCAAGAGGAAGAGGCATGCACAAGCTGGATCACCGCTTTTAACAGCAAACTTCCTTAGAGCATCAGCACTGCAAAAAGCCCAGAAGTCCATCACCAGCTGACTAGAGAGCCATGTGTAACACTGCACTAATACAGGCTAGAGTCTATAGACCTGTGGCTCTCACCCTTCCTAATGCTGCGATCCTTTAATACAGTTCCTCATGCTGTGGTGACCCCCAACCATAAAATTATTTTGTTGCTACTTCATAACTATAATTTTGCTACTGTTGTGAATTGTAATGCAAGTATCTGCTATGCAGATGGTCTTAGGTGACCCTGTGATACAGCTGTTTGACCCTTAAAGGGGTCGCGACCCACAGGTTGAGAACCACTGATATAGATGATTATGCTATACTGAACATGCCCACAGGTTAGTGGTAAAATATGTCCAGGCTTCAGACAAGGAGCTCGAAGAACTCTTGGGTTAGGCTCCCTCATCTCTAAATAGGAGGCTCAGAAACACCTGTTCATTCTAGGTAGTGTTGTAAACAGATATGACACCAGAATGTTGTTGCTAGGATACAGTCAGGAGAAGGAGCAGCCTCAGAATTAAGCTCACTGGTCCATGATGACAAGACTGAGCAATCAATTAAAGTCAGAGGGGCTTGAGATGTGGCTCAGCAGTTAAGAGCATTTGCTGCTCTTGCAGAGAGGATCTGCCGGCAGCCACATGGGGTGACTCACAACCACCTGTAACTCCAACTCCAGCACCCTCTTCCGGCCTCTGTGAGCACCAACACACCTATGGCACATACTGACACATACACGTAAGTAAAAACAAACCCTAAAAACCAAAGTTCCAGCTTTATTTCTTGCTTTTTCTGGCCTCTAATCTCAGCTGACTGTTCACATTGCCAGTTGTTCACAGCCCACTGAAGCCATGTTAACTGACTGCCTTCCTTTACTTCCTGTTACCTGAGGAGGAAAGGGTTTAATAATCTTGTATGTCACAGTCCATCATGAAGGGAAGACAGGTAAGAACTAAAGGCAGGAGCTGAGAGCCAAGGCCCTGGAGGAACACTGCTTACTGGCTTGCTCTCGTGGTTCACTCAGCTTGCTTTTTTCATAGAACCCAGGACCACCTGCCCAGGACTAGCACTGCCCGCAGTGGGCTAGGCCTTCCCATATTAATCACTGATCAAGAAATACCCCTACAAACCTCCCTACAGGCCAATTCGTTAGAGGTATTTTCTCAGTTGAGGGTCGCTCTTCCCAGATGACCCAAGCTTGTGTCAAAATAAAAAACAAAACAAACAAATAAACAAAAAACTAGTCAGCACAGTAACACAAACACTCCATCAGGGTTTCCTCACTGGCTCCTTACAGTATTCTGTGCTATCCATTTCGTACGTGATAAGATAAACCTTGGAAAATCAAAGCAAGTTACTCCACGTTGCACATATGCCAAGCAATAGATTATGGGATGTCTGAGCCCAACCCCACCCAACTCACTACTGACGGCCTCGGGATTACCATCTGTGTGTAGGTTACTAACTCAGGCCCAGACCTTCATGGCACCCTAGCTTTCCCTGCAGCTAACGCTGGTCCCTTGGGTCCCCCTGCAGTGAAGATTCTAGATCCAGTTCAGCCCATGCTGATGAGATGAGCTCGTCTGTAACCGAGACGCCAAGAGGAAACACGGCAACTCCCTGGAGCTGCGGGGCCCAAGAAGAAAATTCCAGCAGACACAAATGTTCCCTAAGAGCTTCGTATTCACTGTCGCATCCCGTGCTTTCAGAGTGACTCTGTGGTGGCAGAAGCAGCGCAGGTGTGACAACAGAGCAGCCTTTTGACTCCCAAATTGAAGCTCCACTGGGCACAACCATCATGTGACCTTGACATCCGCAGTCCAAGGGCAACCTCCAAACTCTGGATTTTCCAAATATTTACTTCTTCATATTAAACCACTTTCTAACCAACATGCCTAGAATGATGCCCATTTCTTGCATCAATAAACCTGGGACCCGGTGAATAAATGCCAGCCTCACCACTCACTCATTTGAATCCCCTAGAAAACTAATTTTTTACACCAGCTATACAGTTTTGTCTTGAGAATATCTGCAATTAATGACTATGCTCTGCTCCTTTCTCATATGCAGGCAAAGTGCCTGAGGGGTCTCCAGCTGAACGGCATGCACACCACCCCACGGTAGGTGGGCTCTCTCCCACCTTCTCTCCGTGAATGGAAAATGAAAGCCATGGCCTAACAACCTTCCTGGCATGTCTCAGATGAATTCTTCCGAGGCATCTTCTCTTTTGTAACTTTTATCAAGAGCACAGTGAGTTCAGGTTAGGGCTGTGTGGCCCATGGATTGAACGCAGGATAGAAGGATTGGTGTCAGGTATTGGTACCTGCTGAACCACCTCGCCAACACATCCAAAGACCTCTACTGAAATAACTCAAACAGGTATGCTAAGTCAGATGAGAAGCAACAGTAAGCTTCCAAGAACACATGTAAAATATGTGTTTTTCATATTTTAAAGGGAGGGGTATTGTAATCTGTGAAAACATAGAAACTCAGTAATACTGTGTCAGAAAATGCAATCTTAAGGAACCTGGCTCTTATCATCCAAACACTGGCTGAGTCCCAGAATTCACAGCCTGGGGAGCCCTTGGGTTTTCCCAGATTTAGTTTATTGGACTTAAAAAGGCAGCCCTATAACCATCCCCAAAGTTTGCTGTGATATTTAAAAGGAGATTCTACATGTGAAAACATCTGCTCTTTGGTGTGGACACAGGAAGCACTAAATAAATGCTAACTTTTTTCTTACTTCGTAAATGAGTTATGGAAGAATTTATGGCACTTCCGTGGCCCTAAATGATCATAAAACAAATTTTCATAGATTAGAAAGTCTACATTCCACTAACACTTTTTTAAAAAATGATAGGAAAATTCTCTAAAAGATGAAGTGAAGAATTGCAGATAACTCACAGTCCCAGAACCTGAAGAAGAATGCCACCGCCTCAACGCTACCTGTAACCCCTCAGCTTTTTAGATATTTAATTACCACCGTCTGTGCCAACACTCTGTAAACCGAGATGCCCTGAGTACTCCCAAAGCTGCCCTATGGAAGCCCTCCACCCGTTTACACCCCTGCAGATCAAAAGCACCCAAGTTCAACACGAGGCAGGCATTTCAGAAACTATCAGCCATGGTGTTGGCGTTAGCTCGTATATAAGCATTACCAGTAAAACACTGTTTTAAAAAAAGTAGGGTCTGGATCCCTGCCTTAACAGGTAAGTTCACTGGCCGCTCTTCCACAGGACCGGGTTTGATTCCTAACACCCAAATGGAGCTCACAACCCTCTGTAACCCCAGTGCCAGGGGATATGGTGCCCTCTTCTGGCCTCTATGGGCACTACATGCATGGGATACACAGACGCACAGATAGGCAAAGCCCTAAGACATTAAAGAAAAATAAAGTGATCTTGGAAACAAACCTCATTTGTCTCTTCGCCCCCTTTGGCTTGACCATCACCCATCTCCCCATTCTCATAGCTGCTGCTCTTCTCAACCCACAGCTCAGACTTTTCCACCGTCAGCCGAAGTTGGTCAAGATCTGCCTTGATTTGCTTGTAGTTATCCACATCTTGGTTTGACACCAGTAACTGCACCTAAACACAGAAGAATTTCATCCCTTAATACTCTCACACAGCTTTCTGTGTTCCTAGTTCCCGTGCACCTAAGACCCCATCTTTAAACATGCATTAGCTGAAGGTCAACATTCAGAACGCTTATGGAGATGTATGTTTGTAATGACTGAAAACTTATCTGCAAGTACTCATGAACCCCAACTGGTATATTCGTGCACCAAAAGGGATTCTTAGACGTGTGCTCTAAAAATACTTTTCAAAGTGCTGAAAGTAATTTAACGTAAGTCGAGGGGGGCTGGAGAGATGAGCCAGGGGTTAAGAGCATGCTCCGGGCCCAAGAGCCTGCACGGGCTAGGCAAGCAGCCCCGGCCGCAGCCTACCTGTTTGAAGGCCTGCAGCACCTCTGCTCTCTGGCTGAAGTGCTTGAACAGCAGCTGCAGGGCTCCCGACAGCAGCGGGGCGTAGTCGTGCATGATCAGGTGGATGAGGACCCGTAGGAACGTCCTGCCCCCTTCGTCATCAAGCTGAACTGGAGTTTTTTCCTTTCTGTAAAACCAAAAGTAATCCTAAATTAGCATATTACGTGATATCTATATTAAAGCCATTATAATGATATCTGTGTTTTTAAACTTAAACCTCTTGTTTTCCCAAAATAAGAAATGAAAGGAAGACATTGATACTTCTTTTTTTTTTTTAATGTGTTTGTTTGTTTGAGACAGTTTCTCTGTTGTAACTCTGGCTGTCTCAGAACTCACTGTTTAGCTAAGGCTGGCCTTGAACTCATAGAGATCCACCTGCCTCTGCCTCCCCAGAGCTGGGATTAAAGGCGTGTGCCACCACCACCCGGCTTCTTACTTCTTAATCTTATATAACTGATGTGGTTCCTCAGCAAATCCCAAGAGCTGATCACCAACACACAGGAAAAAAACAGGCATTTAAGCAATCTCTAAATCATTCCTCATTGTTACTTAGCACATAAAATAATGGGTTTCACTGTGTTTTTTTCAAGCATGGCTCACTGTGTAATATTCCCAGTACCCTTCTTTGTCCTCCTTGCCCCTCCCTCATCCCCTTTTCCCTCAAAGAGTCCCCCTTCTGCAAAAGCAGTTATTGTCAGTGTTGACCAATGGCTGGTTTTCCCCAGAGCCCACAGAGATCACTCCATGGCAGGTGGGGAGGGACAGTCACAAACACACAGCCATCACTGAGCTCTGTGTGTTTGGCACAGTGGGACTGGGAACAAGATTCCACTGGGGTGAAAGGTCTATGTGAAGGCTTCCATTGCTGCTGATGGGCTGTATTCCCTAGACAACTTGTGGCTGGGCAAACATGGAGTGCAATTATCCAAGCCTATATAGCCTACCACACCCATGCTAATAAGATGTGTGGGTTACATAGGTAGGAGGGAAGATAGATATGACAAAGAGATCGATGATAAATGACGGACACGTAGATAGGAACAGAGATGGAACACAGATGATAGCGCACATATAAATGACTTACACACAGAATTGATGCACAGATAGATGATCGGTGTCTGATGCATGATAGATACATACATTCATAGACAGATGATTGCTAGACATGATCCATAAAGATAGATAGATGATAGACAGATATATAGATGACTTTAAAATGATAGGCACATACAGACATGTAAACAGATGACAGATAGAGTATAATCTATTGGTTCTACAGCCATGTTGAACAAAGCAGCACAAGGTTAAATGGAGCAAAGAGAAGGGATACAGTGGGGAATCAGTGCATGAGCTGCTGCTCATCACACACACTCGCACACTCACATGCATACACATGCACTCACACATACACACACTGACTCACATGCATGCACACACACTCACACACATGCACACACTCACATGCATGCACATGTACTCACACATACATTCACACACTCACATGTATGCACATGTACTCATATATACACACACTCATACACTCACATGCATGTACACACACTCACATGCATGTACACACACTCACATGTACACACACATTCACACACTCGCATGCACATATACTCAAACATATACACACAATCAAACTCATACACTCACACACTTACATGCACACTCACATACATGCACTTACATGCACACACACACACACATACATATATACTCACACATACTCACACACACACTCACACACATGCACACAATCATGCACATGCACTCACACATACCCACATGCACACATTTACACATACACATTGCATACTCACACACATGCACACACTTACATACACACACCAAAATAATGGTTAAAAGTATATTCAACACATAAACCCTTAGCACTCACGATCGCTCTCGATCACACTACACTCTGCAGATGACTGCACATGCCACACAGGCGCGGCTAGCCCCGGTGGGTCGCACCAGCTTCTCCACAGACACCTGGCTAACACACTGAGAGCCAACAGTGGGACAGCTAAGAAGCCACTTGTCTCTAGGAATTGTTCAGGTCCTGCCACTTTATAGGACACAATTCTGTCGTCATCAATCTATTACCAGGGCCATCAGTGAAAAGTGTCATGCAGTTCATGTCCGTGCTTTAGGACGAAATCATATTTCTTCCCAGGAATAATAAAATATTTCAACAGGAAATCACAACAAAAGTCAGATCACAATAGAAAAATAAGGATATACCAAATGTTCACTAAACATTTGTGGACTCTGTTTTTCCTCCCTCCCTTCCTCCTCCGTCCCTTCCCCCTTCTTTCCCTTCTCTCTCTCTCCCTCCTCCCCTGGACAGAATCTCACTCTGTAGCCCAGGCTAGTGTGGAACTGTAGATCTATGGTTCTGTTAATTCTTAATTCCTGCCCTCCCCCTTTCTAGAGAAAGGAGGGAGTAAAGAGTTTAGGATGGACATTTTTAGCTCCTCAGGTTACCTAAGGTCTATAATAAAAACGGGTCAGTAATCCTCTCCGAGATTTACTTTGGTGACTATTGTTTCATTTCTGGAGAAGAAACTTCATAACACATGCCAGGGATGCAGTACAAGGAGGGTCACGCCACAAGCGCCTTACTAGTTTTCATCCTGGAGACCTCCAGCCGGCAGAAAACGCCCGACTTCTCATGCGTAAAGTTAAGGACAGCAACAACAGAAGCGACTTCCTTGCCTCAACTACCTAAGACAAGATACCATAATACTAGTATCAGGGCAGCTAAAGGGCACGTATGTGCTGTCATTATCTGAGGAGAGAAAAGCCAAGAATTCTGAGAAAGTTAAATATGTGGATCTCATTTCTCCCATTTTTTAAAGGTGACTGAAATCAGAGTCATGCTCCTCCCTCTAGAGTAAGTTCAAATCTTCTGGTAGAAACTGTGCTAGCAGCAAACAGGGTATCTAGGCATGCATGAGAAGATGAATGATAACAAACTGGATAAAATTCTAGGTAAGATATATCCACATATGAGTTAAAGGCTCAGTACAGTACCTTCCAGCAAACATCGTTTCTGCCTGAGCTGCAATTTCATCGATGTCGGGAACAATAGCTGTGAAGACACATGCTGAAAGTTAGTCTTTATTTTGTCTTAATTCATGTTCGTATTCACTTAATTGAAGATATTTTTATTTTAATACCTCTTCAGAAAATTACAATATAATTCCACTTAATCAGTGTGATGGTGCTTTGTCAATTTGACACAACCTAGAATCACCTAGGAAACCATTCTCAGTGATTGGGTTTGCCTGTGGGCATGTGGGGGAGGGGACTGTCTTGATTACCAATGTTCACTGGAATTGGAAGATCCAGCCCACCATGGGTGACACCATTCCCTAGGTAGGAGGTCTTGAATTGTTTAAGACTGCCACAAGCCAGCAAGCGAGCACATATGTGCACCCCCCCACCTCCCCACTCCCCCCTCCTGACTGCAGGTATGATGTGGCTGGTTATGACTGGCTCTCTCAAGTCATATTCTGTGACCTCTGTGCCAAGATAGGCTATAGCCTGAAAATAGAAACTGAAATAAACCCCTTCCTCTTCCAAACTGGTTTTGCTGGAGTATTTTATCACAGCAACAGAAACAAAACTGGAACAAACCTGAACATCTTAACTGAAGTTTCTGCATCTGCATGATTGTATTAGATGTTGTATATTGAATCCAGGGCTGCACATGTGCTTTCTCCCTCTTTAATGTGAGCTATGCTTTAAGCTAACATATCACTGGCATCGAGTGTGTTAAAAGATCAAGAGGCATCTGTACAAAGGTGCTCTTGTTTGTAAGTGTGTATATGTGTGTATTTGAAATGCCAAATATATGTGCGTGTCTTCATAGAAATGCACACAGCACGGCATAGAAGAACAATTTTCTCTCCTTTATTTTCATTCCACGTGTATGGGTGTTTTACCTGTATGTCTGTGCACCATCTTGTGCAGTGTCCACAGAGGCCAGCAAAGGGTGTCAGCTGCTCTGGGACTAGAACTGCATACAGTCGTGAACCACCATGTGGGTGTTGGGAATCTAACCCAGGTCCTGAAAGAGCAGTCAGTGCTCTTAACAGCTGAGCCATCTCTCCAGCCCCAAGTGGAAAGCATTTTTTAAAGACTCAAAGTTCATTTAAAGACCTTGTCACTGTGCTTCCCATCAATATGGCCATTCTACCTACACTTAATATATTTGAAATTCCGTCTCTTTTTCCTGTAGAACAGGGTCATTTCGTATTGTGATCCAATCACAAGTCTTCACTGTGCCCTACCACCACCATTTTGAAGATGTCTTTACTCAGACAGCATGTTCAAATGATAAATAGATGACTGATTTCTGCTCTCTAGAGCATAGAAAGAAAAGCGAGCAAGATATGAAAAGGAGGGGGAAAGCTTATTCTGGAAGTATGACTCTCCTCATCCCCCCCCCCCAACACACACACAGGAGAAAAGGCATCAGCTCCATCAGAGAGAGGATTTTCTGGGGTGCTCTCAACCTCTGCTTGGGTATTTTACTGACACTCAGCTCATGTTTCCAGAAGTCTGGTTTCTGGGAGCCAATAACTGTTATGCTTCTGTCAATGCAGCCGCCAGCACGACTTTCTGGTTCTGCCTGATTGTTCCTGGAAACAGCCCTTTGGGGTTCTATACTTCTGAGAAACTGCGGTGTTGCAGGGGTGCCAGGAGTGGCTTCTTGCCCTGGAGGAATGGCGGCTGCCTGTCTACAGGGCAGAGGTGAGTAGCAAAGCAATTGGTCTAGCCCCCGTTCTCTACACTGCCAATGAATCATTCTTGCCCATCTAATGGATAGCTGGATGGATGGAGAAGGCAGCTCCTAGCACTGTTCAGCTCCTAGAACTGTTCAGGAGTCTCCTGTCTGTGCACAACTGCTAGACTCGGAAGAGCTCTGTTTCCCGGCTGCCTGTGTCCTAAGGTGTAGTTTATAGCCTGCGCAGACTGACCTGGCCCATCCAGGTAAAAGGTGAGTTAATATTTCTTAGTCTTCACAAAGTCCTTTTTATAGTCTCAAAATTTTTCAGCCATTTTTATGCTCTTTGAGGTTATGTTCCAACTCTCAAAAACATCCTAGTTTTTAAGTGTGAGAGAGAATTCCAAAGCAGAAGACCCCAAGGCCAGGCACCAAGGCAAGCTGTAGGAGCCCTTTCTCTCCGTTCTCTGGCTAACCGTGGCTTCCCCACAAATACCTGCTCTCTCAGCTACATTTCATACCATTCTTTGACCCAGGCAGGAACATTTTTTCTCAGATTTTCACCCAAAGAACATAATGTGCAAAAGATTCAGACTCTGGAGAGGCCTGGGTGTCTGGGACTCTGATGGCTGTGGCAGCCCTCACTGCCAACCTGCCTAGATTTAGACTGGAAATACACCCCAGCTGTGTCTGTGTGCATGTTTCCTGGAAGGTTTAGCTGAGGTGGGAAGACCCACCCTGAATGTGGGTGGCTGCTCCCCATGGCCTGGGGTCCTGGACTAGAAAGAAGTGTGAGCTGAGCAGCAGCAGTCACCACCTCTCTCTGCTTCCTGACTGTGGTGACATGTGAGCACACCCCTCGGCCCTCAGTTCGCCTTCCACAGTGAACTGCACCCTCAGACTGTAAGTCAGTCAAAGCTTTGTTCCCTCAAGCTGCTTTCGTCGAGTATTTTACCTCAGTGAAGAGGAGCAAACACAGTGATCTTTACAAGTCGCTCCTCCCATCTGTGTTTTTGTCATCTGTAAACCCTACCTAGCACAGTAACAGGAGACAGGGTGTCCAGGATGTAATGCCAAATAACAGCAAATACCTCCCTGTCTTTGCAGGCAAGGTATATAATGCTCTGTCTCAATTTCAACTAGTACAGATTGTCATCCTCTGGCAGAAATACTTCTGTTAAGATAGATATGAAAGGTACTTGGGGTTTTTTAAAGCAGAATGCAAAATTAAAGATCACAAAAAAGCCTTATGGCAATCCATTATCTTGTAGGCTAATTAAGTATACACACACATACACCACACACACACATATATACATCACAACACACATACATTCATATGCTGTCACACACGTATACACACACCTATGTGAATATATACACATATATACATATACAGATATATATACACACCTGTGTATATACACACACATATATGTATATGTGCATATATATGTATATATCTATATATATATGTGTGTGTGTGGTATATATATGTGTGTGTATATATATATACACACACATATATATACCACACACATGGATACATATATATACAATACACACATTCATACACTGCATATACACACACATATATACACACGTGTATATATACAAACGTGTGTATATATGTATACGTATATGCATATACACATATGTGTATATGTGCATGTGTATATATTATATACAAACATATACATATATACACATCTCAGCCATACATGTATATAACATATACCACACACATACACATAGATACACATATGCATATGCACACATATATATATACGCACACAAGTATATGCATAAACACACACATACATATAAACACACACACATACATGGAATTTGAACAGAAGTCTACCCTATACGGGTACTTCCAGAAAGCATGGGTTATTAAATTAAAATTTCAGTGCAAGGCACAGAATACCTCCCTATGAGTTACTGATCAGAGAGCCCCCAGGAGCACCCCAAACAACACAGGCTACCTGTGTTCTTGGTTGCCCACCAAAACTAAAATACAAGACTCAATTGCTGAAGACACCACTCACTTTGGATTTAAGACACAGAGTAACCAACTCTGATGGGCCAGGAAACTCTTCCTGCTGGCTGGCTTACATGTGCCAGAAGATGCTATGTGGGCTACTGGAGGAGAAAAGATTTCAAGTCTCACCCAGTGCTGGACCCTGCATATTTCAATACTGACATGCTGTTTATGTGTCCACTGGTGCAATAGCGGCACCATGGTTATTGGGGTAACCTGTGACTGTCTGATTGGCTATGAGGCCTGCTGGAGGGATCTCACACCCTGGTAAAAAGCCCATGACTGAGAAAACTGCAGGCCCTACTGGGGAACCTACTGTTGTTGTTTTACTGAATGCCTATGCTGCCAAACAGCTTTCTAAATATTTATGTTTATACCTCTAGGTGTGCGCTGCTCTCAGCTTTGGTCAGAGAAGCTTCTTTTTTCGTGGATAATGGTTAATGCAGATAACTAGTCAAAATGCACAGTATAAATAACACTGGCTCAGCTGGGGATGCTCAAGTCTATCAACCCCCCACCATGCATGATGCAGGGAACTTTGTAAAAGAAGGGGGCAAAAAGAATGTAAGAGTCGGTAGGCAGAGAGGAGTGCTTTGAAGTACCGTCTAGACAGGTGCACACACCAACTCACAGCAGCTGTGGTCACCCCTGCGAGAGCAGGCCAGCCAAAATTCTATTATGGATATTGGCAGCTGATGGCTGCTGACAGGGGGAGAGTCACTCTCTTCTGAAGACATGGTATTGGTGGGTTGACTATGCCCTGTTGAATAGACACACACCCATGTTCATATGGGCAGCCCTAACTGGGTTCAGGGGGCTGGCAATAAAAACAAGGAAATGCACTGGGAAGAGAGATGAGGTATGGGGCATTAGAGAGAGGAGGAGGGAGATAGTGATAGATGGATACAATCAAAATACATGGTATTAATACATGAAATTTCCAAGGAATAAAAAGTAAGGACATAGATCGCAAACCATAGATACCTGATGGTAGCAATGTGTCTGGGGAGACGCTGGCAGAGGCGTCACCACTGTCGTTGCTCTCCCCAAATTCCTTCTTGTATATGGACAGCATGTATGAGATCCGGTAGTCCAGCCTGACGCTCAAAATGAACTAGAAGAAGCAATGTGTCAAACTTAGTTCCATTAGTGCATACCGAGAGCCGCCATGTCACTAAGATGGGGCAGCTGTCAGCACAGTGCTTAAACACAGGAGCCACAGGCTGGGGAAATGGCTCAGTGGGTAAAGCCACACAAGCCCGGCGACCTGGGTGGGTTCCACCCCTAGAACTCACATAAAGGTGGAAGGGAGAACCAACTCCATGAAGTTGACCTCTGACTTCCGCAACGAACATGGTGACATGTGTACCCTCATACACACATAACAATTTTTAATGCAAGTCGTGACACATACCAACCACACTGCTGTCAATCTTTCAGATGAACCAATCAGATATCTTACTTGTAAACTGTAAACTCTCAGTTGTTTACCTGTTTACATCAGTGTTTAAATGCAGGAAAGGGATACATTTTCATTGGTCAGTATTAGTTAATTAGTAATTAATTACTAATTAATAATTATCATTATTAATGATTTTTAAATTGGGTGAGTGGGTGGCTTTGAAACAAAGTCTCCTGTAGCCCAGATTGGCCGCCAACTCCCTACGTATCAGAGGATACCCTTGGACTCCTGCTCCTCCTCCCAAGGGCTGGGATCACAGGTGTGTGCCACCACACCTGGTCTACACCCATTCTCAGAAACAAGGAAATCCAGCACCCACAATTGATCTCTGAAATTCCAGGTAGGGTGCCATGTGTCTGAAGAAGCAATGCTGATGTGGTCCCGGGCAACTTGCATTTTTGCTGGGAGGAAAATGCTGGAGCCTTCCTGCACTGGAAGGCTGGGGTTGCGGCTGGGGTCTTGGCTGTGGTAGAGAGGATCCAGCTCTACGGACCAGCCCAGAGGCTGGCCAGCCAGGACGGCTGAAATGCTGGTTCCTGGGCTTCTCCATTGTTTAATCCCCATCTCAGGGGCTGATGTGTGGTCAGGAATGAAGTAGCCATTAAGGCCCATGCTCTGCTGGGAGCTGTGGGAAATCCAAACATTGGGACTCCCTGCCTGAAAGGAACAAGTAACCGAGCTGGGAGAACAGGGCATGGCTCCCTTAGGTGGTCGCGTGCAGGGCTGAGCCACCGGTCAGGGAGGACCATCAGGAAGGATGTGCTGCGGCCCAAGATAAACCCGGTTCGCTGAGCATCATTTAGGAAAGCTGACTTTTGTCCCCATCTCTTCTGTTTGCCTCTAGGGCCCTCCTCTCCTCCCCAGCCACACCCCCTCAAGAGCTCAGACTCCTCTCTCCCATGGTCACTGCTTCACCCACAGTTTCCCACTGCATCGTCTGTACTCTGTGCACTGTACTCTGATTCTCTTCTCCACCCCATGAGAGCAAGCTCTCAAGACACTGCAAGCCTGCACAGCACACTCCTTTTTTATGATTCCATGCCAGATTTGATCTGGATCTCTGTCTGTCTGTCTGTCCGTCTGTCTTTATTCTTTCCTCCCTCCCCGCTTCCTTTCCTTCCCTCTCCCTCCATTTCTACCCACCATCTCCCCAACACTTTGAAGGTCTTTATGCTGCATCTGAATGGAAGCAAGCTCATGTCAGCTACTCTTGGTTAAGTTCATCCACATTAGTTACAGGCAGAGAGGATAACAGCACAGTTTATAAAAGTGCCTCCAGGCCTGGAGAGATGCTGCTCTTGCAAGGGACTTCAGTTTGTTCCCAGAGCCCTTGTCAGATGGCACACAACTGCCTGAAACTCCAGCTCCAGGGATCTAATATTCTCTTCTGGCTTCTGCAGGACTTGCATTCATATGCACATAACACACACGCACACACACGCACACACATGCACACACACACACGCACACATGAGCAAACAAAAATTTAAAATCCTTTTTTAATGTAACGTTTTAAGGTGGTCAGTTTGCAAATGTGGCTCTTGACAAGTATAAAGTCTAGAAGATAAAAAACTCCACAACTCTTTTACTAACCTGCTGGGAATACGACACACTGGATAAAGAGACTCCAGTGGATGATTATTTATAGGGTGTAGGGCACACAAACATGGGGAACAGTAGTCTAATAAGGGGCCTGGGGCTTGCCCCAGGAGAGTGGAGACAGAAGCTACGCCATGGGTGCTTAATACACAAGAAGTATTTTAAAACTCAAATGCCCAAAGCGCAGGGGGAGGAATTCAACATGAAACTCTAATGAACATTCACTTCTTTTGGAGATGTGTACTCACAGAATTCCATTTCATAACCTTTGCTCCTCTTACGCGTCTGATTGTAAAGACACAGATCAGGTGTAATATAAAGAGACAGATATCAACGAGGCAGAGGAAAACCCAGGCATGGTGGCTCACACCTGCCATCCCAGCACCCTCAGCACTCAGGAGGCTCAGGCAGGAGAATTCCTACGAGTTCAAGACCAGCCTAAGTTACATAGTAAGCTCTGGCCAATTAGAGCTACAGAATGAATTTTGTCTTAAAAAAATTAAAATCAATTTTAAAATTCATGAAGGTGAAGAAAGAGAGTAAATAGGGTCGGAGAGTAAGAATTAAGCGATGCTCACTGAAAAACATGGTTTTAAGTGGGGTAAAAGAGGGGTGGCCCCTGAGGAAGAAGAGCCTGCCGAGAGCAAAGAGCAGCCAGTGGGTGTGCCCCCAGGGATCTGTTAAATGGTTGTTCCGAGAAGGCCGCGGGTTGAGGGCATCACACCGAGGCTGGAGATCATGGGCGACAGACAGACAACAAGAGAGATTGGGGAAAACCCTCCAAATGATGAAAGGAGGCGGAAATGAGCCACACAGCGCCACCTTTCACTGTCACCTGTGACAGGCACCACTGATGAACCCATAGTTGAAAATGAGGCCACGTGCATCAGAGGTCATCCCACGGGAGTGGGGCTGAGCAGGGACCCCTGAGAGTCCTTTCTCGGCCGGCGTCAGGATAAGAGCATCACATGAATTTCCAAGGCCATGGACAGGGCGGGGAAGCCTGCCAGCACTTCTCAGGACTCGGCCTTTGGGAACCCTGGAGGATCTGGGAAATGTTCTATGATTATAAATCTAATTACTTTGAATGAAAAATGCACAGAGACTTCCAGGACTGCTGACCCGCTTCTGGTAGCTCCGTCTATGTTAGCCGATGACGAAAGATTTGGGAAACTCTGTTCACAATCTTAAGACAGTCCTGAAAGCTACATCTCCATTCTCCAGCTCCGGAATAAATGCTATAATAAAGGCACCACAGGCTTGCTTCCCAGACTTACCTCAAAATGAAAATGCTAGAAATCATAGCCTCTGTGACAGGGGTCTGTTGTATGAAATAACTGAGTTCATTAAACTGATAAAGCTAAGTATTAAATTTAGCTAGTGTGGGAAAAAAAAATCCCCAGCCACTAAGAAACACAAAGAAAGATAATTATGTAAAGTAATAAAATCAACAGTTAAGTTCGGTAAATAATAATTTGAGGAGTGAAGCAGGGCCTTGCTATGTTGCCTAGGCTGGTCTTGAACTCATAGAAATCCTCCTGCCTCAGCGTCCTGAATGCTAGGATTACAGGAACATATCAATGTATCTGACAGAAAATCTTTGAGTTTCCTAAAACAACAAGAGATTTGGATACACAAATATGTTTCAAACAATTAAAAACAGGAAATGATTAGAATTCCATCATTAAAAATGTCTACTTTTAAAATCTTCCTTAAATGAAGGAAATATTCAATGTGGGTCAATACTAGCTGGTAATAAATACTTGGAGAGCAATTTCACCACATGCAAAGCACTCTACATGCCAGAAATCATCCGTGTGCCTCATGGAACAAGGAAGGAATGTGCAAAGACATCGCTGTAGGGTTTACTGCAAGCTCTGTTCTTCACTTAAAAAAATAATAAACCGAGGGCATTTCAGAATCACATTACACCAACAGCATTTCAATATATGTACACAGTAAACCCAGGTATAATGCCTGACTCCCGGATCTCAGCACTCAGAAAGCTAAGGCAGGAGGAGAACAAGCTCCATGTGGTCTTGTGCTATACACACATACACACATGCAGCACACACACACACATGCACACACATGCACACTCACACACATGCACAGATATATGCACACTCACACACACATGCACAGACATATGCACACACATATGCATGCACTCACTTAGATACATGTGTGCACACACACATGCACACAATGCGTGTACATACACACATGCACACGTATGCACACAGACACACATGCACGCACACACCCATGCACACCCAGACACACACGCACGCACGCACAGTGACGGGAAACAAAGCTTAAGTGAAACCAATGAGCCACATGCCAACTCTGTCAGTGTCAAGCCATACAACATACCTGTAAAATCTCGATGACCTTCAGCTTCGTGTCCATCACGGTCACATCCTCCTGCTCACTGGGGCTTGCCTGCTTGCTGGGGTGGACGCTGGGCTGTGTGTCCGGCACACTGACCGGGAATATGGAGCCTCTGCTGAGCACCATCTGTGTCATCATTTCTCCCACGCCGTGGATGGTCCTCATGACGTTGTTGCCTGGCACAAGAAGAGGGTTCAGTCGACACATGTGAAACGTGGGTGGCCACAGCATCAACACAGCTTGCTAGTGTTACAACAAGGCTCGGCTGCGTGCTTCACAGGCACACATGTAACTCACTGCATGTTGGGGACTTCTGTTTTCAAAAGGAGAAATGGTTTTCATCTCTAAGATACAGAAAATTACTAATGGTGATACGAAGACTGTGGCCACGTCCCTATAAGCAAACAAGATTCCTTTTCTCTTTGTTATAAAATTTTTCAACCCTAAAGTTTAAAATCTAGAGGGACCAGGGAGAAAGGGTAGAGCCTGGCACACCTTCCATGGGAAGCTGAGGCAGAAGGATGGATAGAGCCCAGCCCCTCTAGCCATCCTGGGCAACATAAGGAGAGCCTGCTTCAAAAGGAGAGAGAATTTAAAATCCAACACGAGTCTTCTTGGGGAGCCAGAAAAAACCTAAATTTGCCCTGTGGCTTGTCTGATTGTTACTGGCTTTCATTGTGGGTTTTAGAAGTGACTTAACTAAACAACAAAGAAACAAGACCCCACCCTGCACAGAGCCCTCCAGTGCTCTGTAAACACCTTGATGAGAGTCACCCACAAGGATTGTTTCAATGGTCTTAGCTGGTTGTCTTGTTTTTCAAAAGAGATTTGAAGATCATCTTAATTGGTTCACAGCGCTAACGCTGACCTCCTCACTTACGGTTCTGAAGGTCAGCTGACTTCTACATTAGGAGCAGCAGACCCAGCCAATGGATAGCTTCTAAACAGGCCTCCCACGAAGCATGTTAGAAGCATGTTTACATATGTGCAAGCATCGATGGTGTCCCTTCTTTACGTGATTTCCCCACATCTCAAACCACTTTTTTTCTTTTGGTCCCATAAGTACCCTTGAACCGAATTCTTATCGAGAGGCAATGGAGTCCAGTTGCCTAGTGAATAGAGTCTCCATTGCAAAACTCAAGGCTTTGGTAATTACCAACACTGCAGGATGGTGGAAAGGTCCTGGTTAGGTACCATGAGTGCCCAAACTGTCAGACGCCATACTCGAGCATCGTCCCTCTCTGCTCAGACCAAGGCTTTCATAACACAAGAAAAGCCTGGAAGCAGTTAAGGTAAACAACTTCTCCTCTGGTAGAGAAGCCTCAATTATCCGCTAAGTTTGCTTGCGTTTATCTACTCTGACTAGAAATCCATTATGCAGAACCCAGAAGACTCTCTTGTCTGAGGCCATTATCGAAACCGATGGCAAGTGCAAGCATGCCCAATGAGGAATCCCTGTCAATCCTTCTGGCCTTGGCTTTTCATCGATTTTCTCCCTCACACTGTAGCACAGTTCATACCCATCCACGTCTCCTTCTCACATTGACCACAGTCAGTCAGTCAAGGGCGCGCCCTGTTATTCCCACGATTTAGGTCCCATCTTGTCTCCTACATCTCAGCGCCTACAACCAGCAACGAGACTCAAAAACAACACATGGCAAGTTTTCTTTGCAAACAGTGGTCTTGACTTCCCGGGTGTGGGTGAAATTCTGCCTGGAGTAAAAGCTCCAGCATCTGGCGAAGAATGGTCCCTTCCAGAAGTGTAGAGGGTATATGCCAAGAGGAAGAGGAACTAAAAATGAGAGGCAGGCAATAGAATTCCCAGCAATAAAAGAATGAAAACTGTGGGAATACTTCAGGATTAAGAGGCAAATAATTTTTTTTTTTAATTTTTTTAGTGGCTGAAAAGAATGTGCATGGGCCAGAGAGCAATGAGCAATGGTGGCTACACACAGGCACACTGTGACAGTGGCTACACACAGGCACACTGTGACAGTGGCTACACACAGGCGCACTGTGACACGGTGGCTACACACAGTGCGCACTGTGACACAGTGGCTACACACAGGCGCACTGTTGACACACACGGGTGGCTACACACAGGCGCACTGTGACACGGTGGCTACACACAGGCACACTGCACAGTGACACACAAGGGGGGGGGGTGTGCTACACACAGGCGCACTGTTGACACACGTGTGGCTACACACAGGCGCACAGTGACAGTGGCTACACACAGGCGCACTTGTGACACGTTGACTACTTCACAGGCGCACTGTGACACGGTGGCTACGTTGGATGTTTGACAGGCGCACTGTGACAGTGGCTACACACAGGCGCACTGTGACACTTGATACCGGTGGCTACACACAGGCGCACTGTGACAGTGGTCTACACACAGGCGCACTGTGACATGGTGGCTACACACAGGCGCACTGTGACAGTGGCTAACACACAGGCCACAAAAACAAAACAGTGGCTACACACAGCGCACTGTCACAGTGGCTACACACAGGCAAACTGTACACACAAAAACAAAACAGGCGCACTGTTTTCTGACACGGTGGCGGCGCGGTGGCTACACACAGGCGCCCATCTGACCACGATGGCTAGCACACTCTGAACTCATGACACTGGCCTACACACGCACTGTTTTCTACACACCCTCTTCACCTCATTTCCTCCCCCCAGGCTTTAGTGATCAATCTCCATAATCTATCCTCCCTGAAACACACCACAACCAATCTCAGACAAGCCAGGGCACAACCCAGACATAGGAACTGATCTTGCATTTTGAAGTCCTGGAACTTTTGTTATATGACTACTTACATAACCAAATAATACAGAATAATGGGAATAAAAATGCACAGAAGGAATTTCCCAGGTTGGACAAAGGCCCATGTTGCATGAGGGTGTCCGCACCCTCGGCTTTCTATCAGAGACATCCCAAGGCAGAGGCTCAACTGTCACAGGACTCTCAAACAATGCCAACCATTACTTCCAAATCACCCCAGTATACCACCCTTGGCAAGATATTGCAAAGATGCGCAGGTGGTCACAGGCAATGATGGTTTTAACCCACAATCTGCCAACCAGTACCTTTATCACACTGAGTGTGCCTACATGCCAGCCTGCAAGGGGAAGTCTCTCAACTGAAGAAGCTCAGGCTCCTTTGTTAACCTTATCCCTGCCTGTCTCATGCAGAAATCTGCAGCACCTGGAGTATCTGCAACTTATTTAGATTTGCATGGAAAATAATCAAACGATGACTATAAAGAAGGCTAGCCTAGACAATTCTCTCCCCCAAATAGAGATCCTGTCACCAACAAATTAAAATCCAGAGGCTAAAAACATCCTAATGTGTAACACATGTAGTCAGTAAGACAGGAGAGTACATCCCCATTCCCCGCCCCACACCCTCACATGCCTGTGGCGTGTGGACCACAGAATTCTCTTGACATTTCCATGTTTGGCCAATTCAGAGATTGAATCTCCAATTCCAAGATACAGCGTTTTCTCTCTTACGGTGAGAAGCCCTTACACTGTGAACTTCTGCAGCTTGAAAAACATCAGCCCAAATGTACATATCACAGACACATGGGCATCCCCATGTCCACTGCAGGGATCACAGACACATGGGCATCTCGTGTCCACTGCACAGATCACAGATGTGCAGGACGTCCCATATTCATTTACCTCAAGGAAATTTCTAATTGGTGACCTCAGAGACAAGTCCAAGATGGCCAGTCGGCAACACTGCAAAAGGCTTCTCACTACTTCTCAACCACCACTAACTAACATCTACTTACAGCTTTTCTGCTAAGGAGATAATGCATATTCTTTTAGTCTTCTGGAAAATCAATACCCTGGAAGTTCAATTCTTTTTTTTTAATAATTAACTCAACATCAAGAATTTGAACTTACACAGTGTGTTCAGTGACTCTAGAAAGTGGGAGTCATCCTTATGAAGTCAAAAATAAAAAGGATCAGGTGTTGCGGTGCACACCCCTAATCCCAGCACTCGGGAGGCAGAGGCAGGCGGATCTCTGTGAGCTTGAGGCCAGCCTGGTCTACAGAGTGAGTTCCAGGACAGCAGGAGCTATGTAGAGACACTGTCATGAAAAAGTGAAGAGGAGGGACGTGCAGACCCCTGATTCTTGAGAGAACTCTGGAAGCGGAGGGTAGTTTGGGAAGACACTTCTGTTTTTATTACCCCTGTGAGCCAAGTGTCTCTCACCAACTTCACAAGAGTGGAAAATGAGGAGAAATTTGTGTAATGCCGAAGCTGGCACAAATGAAGTTTAAGTTTTCTCTCATAAATCAGTCCATGGGGGCAGGATCACGAATCACAGCTGGGTTTGACAATTATTGACAAGTGGATTTAGAGGAGGCATGCGACTTACAGCACCCTGACCGAAATTTGCCTACAGCTAACATTTTATTATTTTATTTTAAGTCCTCTTTGCATGTTCTCTAGAGTCTCTTGAGGAGGGAGGATCAATTGAGGGACCACTCAGATCGGATTGGCCCGTGGCATTTGTCTTTATTGTTGACTGGTGTGGGAGGGGCCAGCCCACTGTGGGTAGTACCACTCCTAGGCAAGTGGGCCTGGGCTGCATAAGGAAACTATCTGAGCAGACCAACAAGAAGTGTTCCTCTGCGGTTCCTGCCTTAAGTTCCTGCTCTGACCACCCTTAGTGACTACTATGACCTGGAAGTATAAAAAGAAATAAACCTTCCTCCTCCCCAACTTGCTTGTGGTCAGAGTGTTCCACACAGCAAACAGGAAAGACAGGAGAATCTCATCATCCATCTTCTCTGGATATCAAGTAGAGGACTTGGGAGGATGTGATTTCCCACCCCCTACACTAGAGACCCGAAAGGATTTGCAAAGCACGTGGCCAAGCTCCACGTCTCCTCGTTGTCAAACACTAACGTTTCAGTATTCCAAACCTCAGTATTTTCATCTGTGAAACTGACCCTTAATTCATCCCAGATGAGCCACACATGGAGTCAATATCGCTCTGTAATTGAGAGGTAACTAGAGCATCGGATGTGAAGTCAGCAGTGTTCTCACACAAGCACACACGTATATATGAAATATGCCGTCCAGACTTGAACAGTCCCACCACCCAGAGTGCTCCCCCATGCCCCTTTAGAGGCAATCTCCCGAAGCCCCTCCCACTTCAACACCAAGGCAACTGTGCACACACAATATACCATTTATTTTTTTTGCTTGACTTTTCAGTTGTGGGGGATTTGAATTTCATATATATATATATATATAATTACATGTGTGTGTATGTGTGTGTGTGTTGTGAGGAGCAGTGCCTAGACCCACTCCTGTCACTCCCAGTAGCATCAGAAGCTTCAGGATCTCCTTACAGTTGCAGCGACCAGAGAAAACTCCTCCTGTGGATATGCTTCACCCCTGCATACTGGATAATTTAGGGGGAAAGCTCAAATCAAATTAGGGGGAAAGCATGTGGTGTGCTTGCTTCTAACATATCTCACAGAAACATAGATGAACTTGAGTAAAAAATCCCATATCTCTTGAGTCAAAATGATAGAAAGCTTCTGATGTATACTTACATTGAGCAATCCCTGACTGGGAGAGCTGTTAGGATGTTAGGGAATAGCTTTGTTTCACACTGTGAGTTTTGTTACACCTCATCCTCTAAGTCTTCCTAAAAGTACTGACGGACACAGGCAATAGTGGCCTTCTGAATCCTCCGTTACAACGGTGTGGCAGAAATTACCAAATGTATGTCGTGTGAGCTGCCAAATAGAATCACAGGTACGAAACACTAAGCTGTTATTTACCATATTGCTTTCCATTCTCTGCATGTTTAGAGAGCCAGACTTCGAAAGCTCATTAAGTAATGTGTCTAGGTATAAGCGTGTGTGTGTGCAACTGCGTATGTCAAAGTGTGTGTGGAAGTGTGTCTTTTCATGTAGGTGCACATGCACGTGCAAGTCTGTACATACTTGTGTGTGTGTAGAAACCAAGTAAACTTCAGGTGTAATTCTCAGGTACAATCCAACTTCTGGTTGGTTGGCTGGTTGGTGGGTTGGTGGGTTGGTGGGTTGGTGGGTTGGTGGGTTGGTGGGTTGGTGGGTTGGTGGGCTGGTGGGCTGGTTGGCTGGCTGGCTGGCTGGCTGGCTGGCTGGTTTGAGAAAGGGTCTCTCACTGGCCTGGAGTTTTGTCAAGTAGGCCAGGCTAGACGGATAGTGAGCCCCAGAGACTCAGCTACCTCGGCTTCCTCAGAGCTAGAATTACACACCCACTAATACCTGACCTTTGCACATGGATTCTGGGAATTCTGGTCTTCATGCTTACATGACAAACACTTTACTAAATTACTTTCTCATTTAATAATCTTTACAAATCAGATTTAGAACATTATCTTAATATTCAAATTTATGTATGTAAATTTATAGACACCATACAATTTATATATAGTCAAGCACATTGTATAATAAATATTTATGAAAAACAAATAAGTATATGTTAGTAAACTAGACACGATACAGGTCAACTTTACAACCAGAACCAGAATCTATTCTCATAGCTTTTCCTCCCACTGTTGTTCTCTTACTCAAATCTGAATCTTTCTTACTGAATCGTCTAGGCCAAAGAGTCATTAGAAGAGACATATTTTTAATTAACAAATAAAAACATGCATTTTTAAGTTGCATCTTTAAAAACTTTTTGTCTTTCTGATGCACACTTCTCACAGAAGACACGTCACATGCATGTGTCCTAGTGATGAGCAACACAGGAGGGGACGGTGAGGTGCTGTGGGGGAAACATCACAAAGGGTACTTACGCCAACCTACACGACACAGCCTGAGGCATAGCTAGGACAAATAGCATGCAAAGTCATATATGGGGTCAAATATGTATTGGCAAAACAGCACGACTGCATTATACGAGGTGTAGCTCACGGGAGACAACTGAGGACCCTGTAGTATACTGCTGAAACAGAAGAGGAAAATTATGATGTCTAATTCTTGTTATAAGGCCATCTATGTACCACTCTAGGCGGCTGAGCTGTCATTCTCTAGAAATGACAAGAGCTACGGCCAGGGGCCTGTGATGGAGTGAGGAGAGAGTACCAATCGGAGTTAAAGGGGATTGTGGGAAGGAGAGAGGAGCATCCATTTCAAACTTTTAGATGGCGAAGCTTTCAACACTATGGTTCAGAGTCTGATTCTGTTAAAAGCACAAACAGAGAGAGAACACGTGGAGTTGGGAGGGACAAGTTGGGGGACAGGAGAGAAACTGAATGGAAGGGAAGTGAGAGCTGGTGTGATCCAAAGCAGTATGTGCATATGTGAATATTAAATATTTTTAAAATAAAATTTAAGAAAAAGAGGAGGAAGAAGATGAGGAGGAGGAGGAAGGAGGTACAGTGGGATTCACAGTTGGCAGGTAACCTTTATTATTAGTGTCAGTGAAAAGCAAAACCCAGGGCTGGGAAGATGGTCCAGTGGTAAAAGTGCTTGCTACAGAAGCGTGAGGACCAGAGATCAAATACTTAGAAGCTGTGTGCAATTCCCACCGCAGAGGGCAGAGACCAGACAACCCAGAGTAAGCTGGCTAGTGAGACCACCCGTATCCACACTGATGAGCTCTGGGTTTGACTGACAGAGCCTGCCTCAGTGAATGTGGTAGAAGAGTGATGGAGGATGATTCTGGACAACCGTGGGCTTCCACATGCTGCAAACCCACAGATGTGTGCCCACACACATGCACACACACACACCTGCAGCTGTGTGCCCACACACATGCACACACACACACCTGCAAATGTGTGCCCACACACATGCACACACACACACACCTGCAGCTGTGTGCCCACACACATGCACACACGCACACCTGCAAATGTGTGCCCACACACATGCGCACACACACACAGATATGTGCCCACATGCACAAATACACACACACACACACACAGATGTGTGCCCACACGCATGCACACACACCTGCAGCTGTGTGCCCACACACATGCACACACACACACACACAGATGTGTGCAAACACAGTGCAAACACACACCTGCAGATGTGTGCACGCACACACACACACCATATACACACATGCAAACACACACACACATGCAAACACACACACAGAGATGTGTGCCCACACAGATGCAACACACACACACACACACACGAAATGGAAAAGGAGGAAAGCAAACTCTTTGGACTGTTCTTCCTTTGGTATAAGAAGGAAACAATTGTATAATTTAATAAATATACTACTTGCAACGATACCCCAGACATCCATTTGTCAGTCACTATGTCCACACGCTTTTTGTCACTCCTGTGTGTGACATAGAAGAGAGCTGCCTGGCACAATTCTTCAAGCCAAAAGATCAATTGCACAGTCGGCATGTTTACATCATAGAGAGAAATGACAGTCTGAGGCTAAGCGAGCTGCCAAGCCCTTGCTTGAAAACAGGATTCCTTTCCCTAGGTGCTGATACAACCAATGAGAGGGCTAGACTGTGTGTGAGGACCAGAACGTCCTATGACACTGAAGAGAGGCTGCTGTGACCAGCCCCCTGTCTCCAAGAGAATTTTTCTTTACTGGCTTGGTTGCTATTTGTTTTTCATTCTCTGAGAATGTTGTACAATTATTTATCATATTCCCTCCCCTCCCACAATTCCTTCAGGATCCACCCATCCAACTTCATGCCCTCCCTTTTTTTTTAACCCATTAAGTACAATTTGTGCTGTCCCATACTCTTGGGTGTGGGGCAGTCCACTAGAGCATGGTTGACTTAGCAGGGGCCACATCCTCAAAGAAACCTGACTCTCCTCCCAGGAGCTACCGGTGACCAATGGCTCGCTCGGAATTTCAACTTCCTGAGGGTGATTGTTAAACAACCCTCTTTCATTTCTCTTTCGGTGTGACAGAATACCTAACAAGAACAACTTAAGGGAGGAGGGTTTATTCTGGCTGACAGTTTGAACAGACACAGACTGTCATGGTGGGAAGACATAGAGGTTGAAACAGTGCAGAGATTCTTCACATCTCCAAGGACAGGAAGTCAAACATGATTGCTCATTCCTAGTGACCCACTTCCTCCAACAAGGTTCCTCTTCCACCAATTGTGAAGCCAGTGTTCAAATACCTGAGCCTCTGGGGACATTCACACTCCCTCCTGGAGAGAGGAGGAAAACTCATAGGACTAAAGAAGTAAATGAAATACACAAGACTCGGGAAGTTCCTGGAACTTTACAGGACCCACAAATCCCCTCATCAAGGTTATAACATAATAAGCAATTGCTGGGAAGCAGAGACTCCATTCTGTCTGGCTGCCAGTAAATTGGAAGGGAGCTCCAGGGCTGAGCTTGCCTGAGTTGCCCATGCTGGGGTGGGCTTTTCAGCAATGGGGCTGTTTTTGTGCCACACATATTCCTGTAACTAAACTCACTGATTCACTAAGCTGAACTTGGGTAGAATTATCCCTTTGGCCTGTCGACAGTGTCCTATCAGGAGTAAACAGAGATGTGCTCGTATCTCCCTAGTAAAAACTTCATCGATTTTTCCAGAGGTTCCTGTAGCTGGAGCTCTTGGGATAACTGTCCAGACAATCAATGTTTATGTTTCTGCTGCAGTTTCTAAAGTCCTGGAGCTGAACTCCAGGCTCAAGTTGCACTGAAGGTGAAGGGCTTAAGTGGGTTTTTGTACTGTGTAAAAGGACTGAGACCAGGGAAACAGCAATCCGTTCCCTCGGCTTTCCTGTAAGCCTCCTTGGAAATTCCTGATTAGACAGTCCATCTTCATGTCTGGACTTGGAGATCTGGTGTCTCCTTTTCCCTCCTGTCCTGGTATGACACTGGCTGTCACTGTGCTCTGCAAAAGCCCTTCTCCGGCCCTGCTTCCCCAGCTGCCAGCGTCAGCACCACATGGCTCACCCAACGTGACTTCCCGGTGTCACACGCCTTCTTCCACGACGAAGCCAGAAGCCAACGGCTGACTACCACACAGACATATTTGATCCTCCTGCCTCAGTGTGTGACAACTCCAAAGGGCCACCCCAGCTCGGACCCTCCATGTTCTAACTGAACCGCTGATCCACCCATCTGCCCGCTCCTCCTTTGCTTGCGTCCTCACAGGGATATGTCCAGCATGCACTCTTCCTTATCACTCCTAGAAACAACTTCCTGTCTCGGGTCACTTTCCAACCTAATATAATCGCCATTACAAACAAAAATGTATGGTTATGATATGAGCACCACCGAAATCTTAATGGTCCAGACCACCAGAACCCGGTCAAAGCCAAGCAAGTATGGGAGCTGCCTGTAACCCCAGTACTGAATCCTAGGGGAGCCAGTAGGAATGCTCTGGGTCCATCTGAAAATGCTACCTCAATTAATAAAGTGGACAGCAGTTAAAACAGACACCTGATGTCAACTTCAGGCCTGCACACACACACGCACACATGTTCACACTCACCAGTACATATGTGCCCCCACACATGTGAACATACAACACACACACACACACACACACGCACACATAAAAAGCCATTATCGTGAGATGAAATTGCCTGTTATCACTAAGTCTCACCATGAGCCAGTATTTGTACGGACTGCACACACACACGTCAAAATCTACATTTCGTCTCACTCCCGCTTAGTAACAAAAACATTATCACATTACTCGAAAAGTTCTTACTTCCATCTTGAAACTTGCTTAGTCTTTCAAAATACGATGACATGGGGGCCTGGACGATGTCTAAGATAGCCAGCAGTGTCCTTGTCAGACGCAGCAACTCGCTGAAGCTGTAGAACCCAAAGTATATGAGGTTCCGGGCCAGGTGAACCACCTTCATAGGACAGAGAGGAAGAAAGAAGAACGTTGGAAAATGGAATTCAAATTTGCAAATTTTTACATCTAAAGTGATTCAAGTATTTCTAAGCCCCTAATTCCTTAACACCTAGGAATTAAAATCCCTGCAAAAGCCCTTACTCAGATTGTGATCGATTCAAATCTAGGATTAATTCATAAGAGGCTTTAAGGTGATTTAAGGAGTTTATGTTACAATATTCATTACGTAATTAAATGTAAGTCAGGGGATACCACTTAATCAGTGGTTAAATTACTTTAATAAACATGAGCATAAATTGGCCAAGAATTCTATGTCCCCTACACTGGCCTGTGGCCCTCTGGGTACTGCAGGAAATAAATAACAAGGAGGAGACACGGCTTTGAAGACATGTTTCCAACGTAAGCTCTCCCCCCACAACCTGCCAGGTCGGAGGGTCACAGCAGGAGTGCTGTGCCATCCCCAAGGTTAGATTACAGAACACTGCATGCTACTGATCTCTCTCTCTCTCCCTCTCTCCCCCTCCTCTCTTTCTTTCTACCCCCCTCCTGCTCTCTCTCCTCCCCCTCTCCTTTCCTTACTCACTCACTCTCTCCTTCTCTTGTTCTCACCCTGTGGGAAGCCAGGTGCTATGCTACAGGGGCTCTCAGCTCAGAGAGAAGCCATGTGGCTGAGGTGTGTGGTGACCAGCCAGCAGGGCAGCAGGGCCACCAACATGCACCTGCGGCAGAAACAGCGCTTCCAGGAGTGACCGAACAGATACCACCACACCGGGGCTCCTGACTCACAGAAGTGCTGGCTGCTTCAGACTGCTACACTGGGGTGGTAACGTCTCATGACAGCGGATTGCTAACGCACCAGATACGGTGTGAGGTGTCCACTGTATAGTCTTGTTAAGAAATTACCCTCGAATTTCAAGTCAGGTCAATGAGACTAACCTCACTTCCTCAAAGATGAGGGACAGGGTGCCTAAATATAAAGTATCCAAAGCTGTCATTGCTTATCAAGCATAACAAAGTTAGCATATAGGAAACAAAAATAAAACAAGGAAAGATATAATTGATAATCGAGATAGAGCATTTTAATTATTTAGGCATAAGAAAAATTAAAATAAAATGGGATTTTTTTCCTAAGTCTACTGACTGTTAGTATAATAGGAATTAGGCATTACTAGTCACCGAGTGAGTGCGTTTGTCACACTGACCCATTTAGAATAAATTTTTTTTAACTTATCCTGCAGTTGGGGATCTGTTACCTGATGTTTTTCTCTTCTCTCTTCTGTTTAAAACTGTCTCAAATCGCTTGATTATGATGTAATTAGCATGTGAACTATATTTCTATACACTGAATATGGTTTCAAAAGTAAGCTAATGAATGAAATTGAAGTTTAAAATGCCAAACCTATATTTCTGTCATTGGCAGATATAATTACATCTGCCTGAACCTAACAATTCAATTGCCCAAATATCTTAAATATTAGAGAAATTGAAAATCTTTGATGCCCAATGCATCTGATTTCCGACAAGAACACACAATTATGCCATGAGTAACTGTATAAAAATGCCTCGAGTGAGACTGGAGATGGCTCAGTGGTGAAGAACACTCGCTATCTTCCAGAGGACCTGGGTTCAGTTCTCAGCACCAACGTGGCGGTTCACAACCACCTGTTCCAGAGGATTTGGCGCCCTCTTCTGGCAACAGGAACATGGAGAATACATTTTAAAAATATAAATACCTCAAATGTCAGTTTATTTTTCTCTTTGTCCCCAAAAGGAAAGGGCTGATTCACAACTTCTTTCAAATATTCTTCAACAAATTCCATTGTTAGGGCAAACTTCCTCTTCATGTCATTTCTGGAAGAGTCTGTGATAGAGTCGTATCTGGACAGACAGGGACAGGAGCAAGTTAAACTGATGAGAAACATTTAAAAGCGGGAATGCTATATATTCTGCTCCCAGAATGCATTGCCTTGGACACATCAGTCAACCTCTTGAGGTGCTCATCCTAAATGTGAACAGGGAATATTGCAAACTGAGATGGAACGGGCAAGGCAGAGTCTGCCAGTGATTGCACACTCAGCAGGCTCGGACTATTATTATGATTGTTTACTAGCTCCCAGACATGTTTCCCATGATTGCTGAGAGTTGTCATTTTGCCCTCAGGAGTGGACATCTCATAGACTCTTCCCAGATGAACGAAAATGCACAAATGCCTTCCCAAGTTTTTCACTTCAAGTTGAAGACACTTGACTTCGCGTTCACCTGCTGAACTTAAATGCCCTGGGAAATGTCTCTGTGGAAGCTCATCTTCACTGTCAGCTTGGCAGAATCTAGAATCCTCTAGAAAACACACCTCTGGGCACATCTGTGAGAATGTTTCCAGAATCGATTAACTGAAGAAGAAGGCCCACTTGGATGTGGAAACCACCATTCCCTGGCTGGTTGGCCATTATTAATAAAGAGGAAAAAATGAGGAGGGAGCTCTCTCTGCCTCCTGGGTGTGGATTCAAGGTGACGCTGCCTCAAGGTCCTGGTGCTGAGTCTCCCTGCCAAACTGTGAACCAAAACAGATACTTCCTTCCTTAGGCTGTTGTCAGCCATTTAAATGGTCAAAGTAATGAGAAATGTAAAGAACGCGGTGTACTGCATCGTTTTATGTCAACTTGACACAGGCTAGAGCCACTGAGGAGGGAGCCTCAACTGAGGAAATGTCTCCATAAGGTCCAGCTGTAGGGCATTTTCTTAATTAGTGATTGATGGGGCAGGGCCCGGCCCCCTGTGGGTGGTGCCACCCTTGGGCTGGTGGTCCTGGGTTCTATAAGAAAGCAGGCTGAGGAAGTCACGGGGAGCAAGCCAGGAAGCAGCACGCCTCCACGGATTCTGCATCAGCTCCTGCCCTGACCTCCCTCAGTGATGAACAGCGATATGAAAGTGTAACCCAAATGAGCTCTTTCCTCCCCAAGTTATCTGCTCATGGTGCTTCATCACAGTAATAACAATCCTAACCAAGACAGCTTCCAAACATACTCATGAATTGTGATCTTCGTGGGGATTTCAGTCCAGAGCCGGGCATAGCGAACAGGCACCACGGACTCCTGGGGGTCCCGGTCAACATGCATGTGGAGCATGAGTCGACAGAAAGAAGCTCGGAGGTCAAAGGGCAGGCTCTCATCAGACACACACCGCAGAATCAAGTCCACAGACAGCTGTGTTGAAATCTGGTTGATGGCCAGATACTGGCGGTCCAAGCACATCCTTGCGAAGAGGTTTAGCTGGTACCTAGAAGCATGAGACATGTTACAGTATCCCTCTCATCTCCATTAAGGCCTAAACAGCAAAGCACAGCCAGCGCTGGGTGTGAGAACTGTGTTCCTAAGAATTTACAGCACTGAGTCAAACTCTTTCTGTAGTGGCCAAATGATAACAGGATTCTAACTCTCTCTCTGTCCCTACGGTTTCCCTTGTGGCCAGGCTTTCGGTCCTAAGACACCAAGCCTGTGATGGTGAGTCACATGAAAATACCCATCTCCACCTTCCCCAGCCTCTGTTGGGGTGAGGGTGGGGGTCTCCAGAATCCACACTGACTTTGTCCCCTGCTTGGTTTACAAAGCAAACAGGATCAGTCCAAACGTCCTTCAAGAGGGTTCTTTAGCCTCTAAGATTAAGGATGCACTACTGGTTCGGTTTTGAGAGATATAGAAACCAGGAGACTCCAGACATTCTGCGTCCTTCCTGACTCCCATCAACTGGACTCAAGGTTTTATGCCTTGGGTTTTATCCCTTAAATTCAAAGAGCTGGTTAGGTCTTTGTAACTGTGTTGTTTTTTGTTTTTCCTCTTTGAAGGGGAAGGGAGATATCCACATGCCACATCACTTGTGTGGAGGTCAGAGGACAACTTTTGGGAGTTGGTTCTTTCCTTCTACCATGAGTTTCAGTGATCAAATTCATGCTGTCCGTCTTGCATGGCAAGCATCTCTACCCACTGAGCCATCCTGCCAGCTCCCCAGTTAGGCTACTGATACCAACATACTGACCTCTGGGGACCATCTCTGGTGCTCCCGCTACTACGTTCAGTTGATCTTTCAGAACTAGGCTCCTGCACCTCTCAATCCCTGAAGAGTACACACTCAGGAGATTCCACCTTAACCCACTGCCACTTCCTGTGAGGCCACTCCTGCCACCCCAGATCTCACCTCAGTGCCTCTTGTCCTTCAGTCCACAGCCAAGGTCCTACTGCTCCTCGTCTGCCCCTACATCCCATCAGTAACAGGAAGAAACACCTTACTACACAAAATTCCCAAGTCCATCAGAAAGTGTAAAAAAAAAACCAGATGCTAACTTTCATTCTTAGGTTAAAAACATGAGTTTTTAAATGCCCTCTTACTGTATCTCTAATTCTTAGAGGTTGGAGAGAATTGGATCCCTGTGAACATGCAATCGGGAGTAGAGGACTCCGGTACCTGTAATAGGTCAGAACTTCTAGGTCGGCTTTGGTGCCTTCCTTGGCTTCCTGGGCGAGGTGCCGGATGGCTTTGCCGTGAGGTTCCTTGTTGCTGTCAATCCAGTAGAGCCACACCTCCTCCTCATCAATGTCATCAGGAAGGATGGAGCTCTCCATGGGGTTTTCCACTTGCATGGACACCAGCCTTGAAAACAATGGCACACAAGATTCATGAAAAAGCACACTGACAGCTAGGGAAGTTTTGAAAGATGCCTCTGCGGGCTGCTTACTTTGTCTGGATGAGAATGTCCGCATTGCCTGGGCTCAGCATGAATTTGCAGATGAGTTCTTGAGTGACAGGGATGGCTGTGCTGTTGGACACACAGAGATCAGACAGATAGTCCAGGAACCTAGGAAGGAAAAAGTGAACATTAAGAAAAAGCATTTTGTTTTCATATTTCAATAGAATACCCTAGTGATTCTTCAACCCTTTCATTATTGTAAACCATGTGTCAAGTGTATCCACTGACTTTTTAAATTCTTTATTGTGTGTGTGCATGTATACACATGTGGATGTGAGCATGGGTGAGCCAGTGTGTGGAGGTCAGAGGTCAACTTTCAGGCGCTGGCTCCCTGCTTCTGCTGCACTGTGGATCCGGCTCACAAACTTCCAGCTGACCCTCCTGCCTCCACCGCCCGCCTCACGGGGGGAGTGCCGGGTCACAGATGTGTGCCGAGTGTCACTGCGCCAGCTCTCCTACCAGAGATCTGGGTATCGAACTCGGGCCATTAGGCTTCATAGGCAGATGTTTTACCTACTGTGCCATCCTGCTAGCCCAATAAAGTCCTCATAGCAAAAACATGATTTGAAATTTATTAAGAGAAGCTTATTTTGATGTGGTTTTCATATTGTTTCAATGCAGTGTTTCCCTGTGTGCTATTCATCTGCTGCATCATTAAAATCGAATTAAATAATTCTCTTTATTACATATAAGCCTTGCTGAGAATGGGTAAGTTTGCTTCTATTTGTTAGGTGATGTTCATCCATTAGCGCAATAACTCCAGTTTAGAAAATCATTTATCTTCCCTCGAGTGAGGGTCTCCAAAACCAAGAATCAACAAAAAGAAGACAAAGTGAGTGCATAACAAGGTTAGGGTGCACACTTCAGGGGAGGATGGTCGGTCACAGGGAGCGACCCCTGTCCACTTCTAGCATCTGCTGTTACAGAACTCAGCAGAAAAAGGGCTGTGGTGTTCTTGGCTGCTCAGTGTTCACTGTTCCCATCTGAGGTAACATGGAGTGAAAGGAGAATGTGCAATCCTCTAGGATCCCACACCCCCTTCCTAGCTGGGGATGCTCCCCAACAATGCAATCTTCTCAGATCCTGCACCCCTTCCTAGCTGGGGGTGCTCACCAGCATTGCAACCCTCTTAGATCCAGCACCCCCTTCCTAGCTCAACAGCACTGCAACCCTCTCGGATCCCGCACCCCTTTCTTAGCTGGGAGTGCTCACCAGCATGTTGCTTGTCTTTATTTTCTCCTTTCTAAAGTGTGGATGAAAGCTCAGTAGTAGCCAAGTGTGGTGCTCACAGGTATCATCCCAGCACTTGGGAGGCTGAGGCAGGAGGATTGCCTCAAGGATAAGGCCAACCTGGACTACATTGTGAGTTCCAGGCTAACCTGACCTAAGGTTGTGAGAGGAAAAAATAAAACAAAACACAAGGCCCTAGGCTCAATTCCCAGCATCAAAAGAAGAAATCAACAATAAACCATTCTGTTGGGGAAGATTATTATGTAACTTCGGAGCAATTATTTTGAACATTGTTGGGGGAAGGGGCTGCCTAAGCCTCGGCAGTCTACTTCATCTGCAGGTGTTGGCTTGATATAAATCTGTGATTCAGATGTTTGCTTCCTCATGACCTGCACCTGAGAGCCATTGTGGTGAAAAGCAAAGTTACTATGGAGGAATTCTTGTAGTCACTCTTCCACAGTCTCAGGCAACAAGGAGAGAACACTTCCCTTAGGCTTTGAGCTCCTCCACCATAAAGGTGACATAGTTTGCCTGCTAAAGGATTGTGGGATGAGACTAAGCTACAGGTTTCCTTCACTATGCAAATAGGCCTTTGAATGAAAGGGCAGGATTTTTTTATCTGAGGGCTTCTGTATCAATAAAAACACCTGAGATCAGAGGATCAGGGTTCCACTCTCCATGATGGCACTTGCCATGACTTGCGGGTCCCTCTGCTGAAGTCTGACAGGTTTTGTATCTAGGAAAATGTCTCCTTATCTTTCTTTCAGAGCTACATAGTAGCTACTAGCTACACTATTTCATTTAATTTTATTAAAATCTAGATAAGAATGAACACTTACCTCATGAGAATGCATTTTATAATATTTAAGTAGGGCACCCCATCAGGAGTGCCCAACCTTTTGATATCCCAACACAGTGCCCATAAATGGCCCATAAATATACTGGTCAGGATTCACAGCTATCCTAGGACATATGTGGATGCAAGTTGGGCATATGTTGCTGTTTTGTTTGTTTGTGGCTTCTTTTTGTCAGTACTACGGATTAAACCTTGAGCCTCACATTCTCCCACTGAGCTAAACCCCAACTGTTTTTTTTTTTAATTTATTTTGCCACAAGGCCTTACTAAGTTACCCAAGCTGTTCTTAAACTCACTGTTGTAACCCAAGCCCTAGCCCTGTAATCCTCCTGTCTCAGCCTCCTGAACAGCTGGGATTACAGGTATGAGAATACATGAATATATTTTGAAAGGCCGTGCAGAAGTGAACTAGTACACTTAATTGATGGGGTGCAGTGCAGCAGCCAAGGACTTTCCTGGCAGGTGTGGGATTTAAGTCAGATTCCCCAGCATCAAAAAGACAGGTCAACCCTGTCTCTAATGATCACCTGCGAATCCGTGACCATTTGACACACACACTTTATCATAGAATAAAACAAATTGTTTGCTCTTCAAGAGTCAGTGCTACAAAAGATTCTTAACTTTATAAACTTCCAAAAAACAACAACAACCAAATCTTCTTAGAGCAGACCTCGGCTCCCGGTTCCTCCTGAGCAGGCTGACGAAGGTCTCAATTTCTTTTGCGGTGATGTGTTTCTCCAGTAGTTTGCGGTTGTTGTGTAACAAGGCTGTGATCGTATCTTCTGCCAAAATATCATAGCCAATCTGGGACTGCATAACGCAGAAGTTCTTAGCGATGTACTCCTGCAGAGAGGGAGAGCCATCAGCGTGTGCTGCCGACTGCCTGGAAGTGGCAGACTCCCCGGGGGCGAGCAGCTTGGATCAGCTGAGTCACAGTGAAAACCCAAGGGAAGTTGTAGAAAGAAAAACAAGTAAATTAATTCTTCAATACAGAGAATTTCTTGGAGAGAGAAAAGGTGTCCACAGTCACATAATTCAAACTGTAACAGAGGGCTGGAGGTGGAGCGTGGTTGCTTACCTGGCACGTGTAAGGCTCAAGGTTCCGTCCTCAGTACCACAAATGACTGATTAATTAAAATCTATGTCACTAGTCATTATTTTAAGTGGGTACTTACACTTTGTGAGAAAAACAAATCGATATTGAGTTTTCATGCCATGGTAACCTAGAATTTCACCAGCCTGCAAAAGGCCTTAGTTCTCACCAGAACTCATAACTATCAATTTCAGGTAAAATAATAATTTTTTTAAAAGCACCTGAGTGCCTGATGCTTCGCTCCTGGGGCTTGAGATCTGGGTAGCTGTTTGAAGATCCTACATGGATTCAAGTTGTTGCTTGGTTGATTTTCTTTTTCTCAGACTGATACTAGAATGACCAATAAGCTCTTCTCTGATAAATATAAAAAACTTAGTACGCTTATCACAAAGAGCAATCAAATACGATCATATAGTAGCTCAAGTTGTTAATTAGATCCAGTCACAAAATAACTGTTCCAAGATGGCTTCAAAAGTTCCAGGCACTGTGTGAGAGGCTATGGATGTGGGCTGTACATGACAGAGATCTCGTCTCTGGAGATCTCACCACAGTGAGACCAAAGACAGCAGATGAGCAAACAGACATGCCTCTACATGTGGACGAGAGAAAAGAAACAGAGTATGAAGACAAGAGGCAACTGCAGATGAGAGAGGCTGGGAAAAAAAAAAGAAAATGACACGTGAGCAAGGATGGAAAGGATGGGGGGCCAGACACCACGGGAGCACCAGAGAAAGGCGTGCCGCACAATGGAGTGTCACCTGCAAAGGTTCTGTGATGGAGGGAGCTGTGGGCACCAGGCACACTCATGGTACACATCCATGCAGGCAGGCAAAACACCCATATATATAAAATAAATATTTTTAATTGCATAAAAAGAGAGCCATTTTAGTTAAGGGATCATTTTGGGGTTTTGTTCTTTAAAGAGCTCTTGTGAGTCGCGGTAAAGGCCAAGATGTTATTGTAACAGTGAGGAGGAGAGCGCCACTGGGAGCTTCACTACACACTATTTAGTCTGCCCTTATTCTTATTGTTTTTAACATTTATCATTTGTGTGTGTGCCTGCATGTACGTCTGTGCACCACAGGCCCACGTGCAGTACCCACGGAGGCCAAAAGAGGGCATCAGATAGGGCATCAGATATCCCGGAACTGTGAGCGCCCGCCGTGTGGGTGCTCAGAGCTGAACCCAGGCCCCCTGGAGGAGCAGTCAGCGCTCTGAGCACCTCCAGCCCGGCTCCTCGCCCTTCACACTCACTCCTCTGCGTCCCAAAGCGCGGTCACCTGTCCTCACATCCTGTGTATCGGCCTCACACCGCGTAACCTCAGAGCTAGGGAATGTGACCCCTTCAGTGATCAATCTTTTTCCATTTCTGGGGTTTTCCCTTGGGAATGCACCTCTGTTTCTATGATGAGATGATTTATTGATTACAAAGCAGTTTTTGCCTTGGGCAAATTTTACCGGAATATCCCTAGTCCTTGAAAATGATATTGGTTGCGCAAATCTAATTATAACCGAGACAGCACTTGTGTGGCCTTTCCGGAACGATGGCTTGCTATTGGCTGACCAATTAACTAAAGTGAAAGTCTTCTGCAGTATACCACTTTAAAGCTCTACGTTGATTTACACACGTTTATGACCAACAGAGTCATACTCTGGTGTGAGGCAAACTTCCAAGAATAATGAAATTAGAGGTGCTATCGAGTTCTTTAAATAATAATACACCCAAACGCGACATTAACCTGGTCAGCACTAAATCACACATGAACTCTTTACTAGGATGCTGAATGCAGCTGGAGACAAAGGAAGGTTAGGTAATTAAAGCAAAAAACAAAAAATAAAGCTTTTCTGCCTACATTTTAAAATCTTGCCCCACAAACCATCAGAAAGCTGTTTATAGTAATTACCCAACAGAGACCAAATATTTGATGGGAAGCAACTTAGGGGAAGGGCTTACTGTGGCTCACAGTTCAAGGGGTACAGATCACTGTGGTAGGGAAGCCAGGGCAGAGGGGAGGCAAGCTGGTCACATTATACCCGGTCAGGGAGCAATGAGAGAGAGAGAATGTGAACACGTATGTGCGTTCGTGTGCATGCATGTGTGTGTGCAAGTGCATGTGTATGTAAGTGTGTGTGTACTGGTGTTCAGATCACTTTCTGCTTTTTATTTAGTTCTGGGCCCAGTCCATGGGATGGTGCTGCCCAGGAACAGCCTCACAGACATGGTCAGACAAGTCTCCTCCTCAGTGATTCCACTCGGGTCAAGCTGAGCGAGAAGATCATTGTCACACTGCTTCTTGCTTAATGGGAAACAGTTTCACACGTTTATATAGTATATTACAATCATGCCTGCCCGCCCCAGCCCTCTCTCGTTTTCTCTCGCTCCTTCAGACCCACCTCTCTTCTTCCTCCCAACCATCCCTGTCTTTTTATGTATGCAGCTCTTAGGCAGGTAGTCTCAGCTGCTGTGTGCTCCTGAATGCAACATCACGTCATGTCCAGAAGACAGCATTTCACAGGGCTCCTTCCCAGCCTCCAGCTCTTACAATCTTCCCACCTCTTATGAAATGTTCCATGGGTCTTTGGATGTGGTAGAGTTGCCCCCATTTGGGTCTGAGCAAATGCAAACATAGTTCATTCAACAGCATGGAGAAAAGAGGTTCTAGTCACGGCTTAGTCAGTGGCATTCTGCGGAACAGATGAGGGCTAAGGGAGTCAACCCTCAAGGAGCACCCAGAAGTCCGATCAGTGACTTAGCTCTTAAGGACAGGAGAGGAGAGCAAGGGATGAATCACTCACAGTGACATGCTGCACGCAATCTAAACAGTGTGTGAACCTCTACCTAGGCAGGTGATTGTGTGCATGCATGCATGTGTATGCACATGCTCAAGTGTTTGCTCGTCAGAAAGATGGGTATTCAGGACACAGCCCCTCCCACTCCAGCCCCTGAATACTAGGTGCCAGATGTGGGCAAACTGCTGTCTTATACTGCCACCACCTCCGAGCCACCTGCTCCCAGGCCTTCCTTGCCATGATGCACTGGGCCCTCAAACTGAGCAGAGAAACCTTTCTCCCTTTAGCTGTTCTTTGACAGGCTTTGTTCACAGCTACAAGAAATGCAACTAGTTCAGGGGACCCAAGAAGGGAAGTGGGAAGGAGTGAAACCACTGAGCTGCCTTTCCACAGCACCCCTGCTGTCTGCCAGTCAGGTGCTCCTACTGGGCATCTCCAGTGCCGCATCCCTGTATGCCTGAAGGTCTGTCTTAGCATCTGGATCAATGTTCTTTTCCAGGAAGACATAAACACTCTCTATACTGCCATCTACAGGAATTTAGTGAAACTGAAGTGGCAGCATTTCAACCAGAGGGAACTAGGTTCATCACCAGGATTACATTAGAGATGCCTATTAAATATTATATGCCATATATCTAAATAGCTGATTATTTTCTGTCATATATCAAAATAGATGATATGCTTACAGGCCTGTTTATACAGTCAGCTTGTTCCTGATTCTTGATGTATTATTTAGTGTCTAGCTAATCTGTTTTACATAGTCTATTTGGCCCTTTCTTAATCTTGAAGCTGAATTCCAAAGCCAACATATTTTAATACATTCTTCCTAAAGAAAAAAATTGTTTTCTTGCCAAAATACTTTCGAGCTCTCAGGAGATGATTCAGAGCTTGGGATTACACCCTGGATCCATTCTTAAAACTGTAGCCCAGCAGCTCTGGGTGTAGCCAAGTCATAGTGCTGGCCTGGTGCCAAGTGTGATTCCCAATGCCACAAAAAAAAAAAGGAAAGAGAAAACAAACAAAAAACACTGTAGGCTTAAGTGTATTTCTTGGCTTGTCTATCTCCATTTCTTATCATAGCTTGGTACTATTTAAACTGAGTTGATTTATGAAAACTGCTTAAAATTGAGCCTGGAACAAAATGAGAGCAAGCTGGGTCCTGCTCTCTCATCTCAAATACCCCCATCCTGATCTGTCGCCCTGAGCTCTGCACCTCAAGCCCTGTCCCACCAGCCCTCTCTCCAGTCATGAACTAAACTCAGCAAAACACCAGCGATACAGTCAACCCGCCTACTAGGTGAGAAATACATGAAGCACAAACCTCCTGGTGATCAATAATGGGATTGCTGTATGTCAGGCATTTGCATTATTGAACCCAGTGCAAAATATTACAGATTTTAAAGATTATTTATATTTTGCATCTGAGCGTTTTTCCTGCGTGTACCCTGTCTGTACCTGCAGTGCAAATAGAGGCCAGAAGAGGATGTTAGATCTCTTAGGACTGGAATCACAGACAGTCATGAGCTGCCATGTGGGTGCTGAGAATCAAACCTGGGTCCTCTGGAAGAGCAGCTAGTGCTCTTAACCAGTGAGCCATCTCTCCAGGCTCAGTTACATATTTTCAAGACAAAGCGAGACTTGAATTAAATGTCACTAGCAGATCACAGCTTTCAGCTACATCTCTAGACCCACACAAGTCACCCCTGTTCTCTGCAGTTCAGACACCCCTAGGACCACTGCGGCCTTTCCAGCCTGATCTTTCTTCCTGCCCTGTGGCAGTCTGTGAAATGTCCCACATAGGCACATGCCGCTGAACACGTGGTCCCCAGCAGGGAGCAGAGCTGTGGGATGTTGTAGAATCTTCGGAAACGGAGCCTCCCTGGAGGAATGGGTCACTGGGGTTGGGCCTTGCAGTGTTATAACCCAATTTCCTGTTTGTTCTCTGCTTCCTTTTCTGCCAAGAGGTGAGGAACTGCCCTGTGCCTTCCTCTCAGTGGTAGACCTGCACCTTCAGACTGTGCCCAAGTAAGCCCTCCTCCCCCAGTTTCTTCTTGTCAGGAATTTGGTCACGGAGAAGGAACCTATCCAATTACTCTCTCTTCCTAAACTGTTCCCACATACCCGATCCCAGCCCCCCAGCAGCCTAGTCCTGCACCACTCCCTCCCCTCGACCCCGTCTCCATTTCAGGTGCCTGTGCTGCATCTTTGTCAGTAGAGGGTATCTTAGTGGGTGTGCACACAGTAAGGCTGCAGCTCCAAAGCGCCTCCTGCCAAGGGCAGGGCAAGCTGCCCACAGGCGCTGGGACCCTGTAGAGATGCACGACATCCCAGACACCTAGAGAATAAAAATCTCACTCCTGAGAACAAACACCTGTTCAGCTCAGCAGTCCTTACAGACGGTTCTCGGAGCTGCCCACTGAAAGCCTGTCCACAGAGTCCAATGTCCACCTCCTCCAGTCTGCACTGCACAGCAGACAAAGCCGGGCCCAGGCTGAGCACCCACCTGGTTCTTCCTGTAGTCTTGCTGCGAGTGCCGCAGCACGCGGTAGCACAGGCGCAGCACGTACTTGTAGGGGGCGTAGCGCTGGTCACCCAGGTCCTCCAGCCTCAGCATGGGGCCTTCTCCCGCCTTCTCCTTGAAAGGTGCTTTAAGGATCCCAAACACCTAGAGAATAAAAAGATCCTCCTGTTTTGATGGACAGGTGTGCATGCTTTGCAACCTATTTGCATTTTTAACAGTGCGGGCGTTAACACACTGTGGTGATCTGTGAGTGGAATTAAAGGCAAAGGGGGAAGGTACTTAACGGTTGTTAGTCCTGGGTAATAAATAACACACCGCTGAACCAAACCCCACTGCTTACAAGAGCACCCAAAGTCAACATCAACTCTATTACATCATAAATGATAAATTTTACATCATGATACATTTTATTTAAATAAATTTAAATAAATTTTATTTTAAAATTGTATTTTATTAATATGGGAAAGAAGAAGGTGTTTGTATCAAGCTACATGTCCATATTCAGAGGAATTAAAATATATTTTCTATATGCTTTTATTATTCTGTTATTATTCTGTAACTTTCCCAAATCAATATAAAAGACATGCTTCCTTTTTACCTGAAACTTAGATCAGGTAATGACTTCCAGGTGTCACTCTTAGCGCCTCTATCAAAAGGAAATAACTCCAAATACATATGCACCCAAAAACAGTGATTCTAAATACATAAAACTTTCTCAGAGAGTCCCTTCATTGCTCACAGTACGCAAATAAATGGACAGGAGAATAAATGCATCAACACCGAAGTCTAACAAGGAGCCACAGTAGCAGTCAGGGAGCCACCCCACCCCCACCCCGGGGAGCAAAATCCTTGCTAGGTCAGCAAGCTCCGAAAAGGCAGCATAAGGAGGCAACTCTCCATTGCAGTGAGACCACAGGAGGGTCTACTGGAGAGGAGCCAGCCGACTGAGGGGCTGAGCAAGCTCTCTGTGAGGGAACATGAGATTTAAAACAAGAATTCAAAATGAAAAGAAATTATCCCTTGGAGTTCATGAAACATAACTATGTTTTTTTGAGATTTTTGTGTTGTCAAAGAAGTTTCTTTTTGCAACAGGTGGAAACTATACAGAGATCCACAGCTGGTCAAAATACAGACACTGAGTGACCCGGAGGTGCCGAGTCCAACTGCGCATCTGCATGCATCCCTACGTCTAAGGTCACGGGAGGGGAGGTGGAAAGGCGGGCAGTAAGAGCCAGAAGACGAGGACTCTGCCGTGAGACTGTGCCCTTTCTATGTGGCAGGGAGCCCGCAGCTATGAGCTCTCAACAACACAGTTGCCTGAACAAGACCAACGTAAGAGTGGGACCAGCTGTCATGTAAACATGAATGAGGGAAATTCCATGTGACCCACCCTCGGATGAAGAGCCCAAGGTGGTCAGGGACTATGGAGACAGAGACTGTCTCCCCCAGGGACCAGTCCCCATGTAGGTTGTCCAGTCCTGAGTGGTCAACACTGGACAGAATGAGCAATTCTAAAGGGGCTCATTAGATTGCAGACACATATGTATGTATACACATATCATAATAATACGGGAGAGATCATGAATTTGGAGGAGAGATGAGTTGGAAGGAAGAGGGGACAAGGGAAGGGAGAAGTGAGATAAATGCAGTCAATGTTCATATCCGAGGTTCTCAAAAAAAAAAAAGTTAGTTTTGAAAAGAAGAATTTCATGTTCCCTAAACCTTAAATTTTGTATTTATTATATTATGAAATAAAAGGTTGGACCCATCAGTTAATGTATTTGTAATTCACTCAAGGTCCTAAAAGTCCCTGAAATCAAATGCTATCTAAAAATAATTTACTGATGTCAGAAAGACTTTGTCCCTTAGACCTGTGACCTTTACTTTATTTCAGAGAAGCCCCATGTTTTCACTCTATAGAGATTGATCAGCAATGTCTTCTGCTTTCCTTGCCCGACTTAGCACGGTATGTTAATGACATAATTTTTACATTTTAAAAGCTCTTCCTTGAGCCTTAAAAACAAAAGCTAATTACTTTAAGTAGCAAATAAAATAGAAAGAATGTGTAATTGAGGGAATGTCCACATGCAGGTTGTTAGGGGCTAAGTTAACTCACGGGTATGTCATGCACCTGAGTAGGCTGCCACACCTGCCTAGAGCAAGATGGAAGCAGGTGGACAGCTCCAAAGTCACCTGGAGAGTCTAGTCAGTCTCTAGAGAGCTCTGACCACACCGGGTACTTTGGAGATCTGTGGTAGGCACATCTGAGCTGGCCTCAAATGGTCCCTAACTCCCGCTGTTCACGTCCCCGTGGAGTTCTATTTCTCCGGCAGGCATCTTTAACCTGCCTCTAGCCAATCACACAGAACCGATGGATGTGGGATCTATGATGATGCTTTAAAAACTCTATAGCTGCAGCTGGGTGCCCTCTCTCCTCTCTGCAATCCCTCACTTTACACAGAAACGTCTTAGTTTGGGGGCTAAAGGCCACTGTAGTGAGGAGGACCCAGCGGGGGCCCGGATGCTCTCACTGTCCACAGCCAAGATCAGAGAGCAGTGGACGCGGTGCTGGGATCTCTCGCCGTGTTTGTTCTGCAGTCTGGGATCTCCACCCAGGGGCTGGGCTGGCCACAGTTAAAATGAGTCTTCCTACATCGGCTAACCTAATCAAGATAACCCCTTATAGGCAGGCTCTGCAGCTCATCTCACTGGCGATTCCAGAGCCTGTCAAGTTACAGTAAGTTATCACTAACCATGACAGGGGAAGTGCCTTGTCCTGAGGCAGACTTGTACTCAACACTATGAGTGAGTGATCTGGAAAGTGGATCTCCTCTCGGTCCATTCTTAGATGACAGTAACCCCACTTAACACCTTGACAGACCCTCTGAGAATCCCCTGAGCAAGAACCACCCACAGAAACGGCTCTCACATTTAAGTCACAGAAACTGAAATAGGAGTCTAGGTGTCATTTGTTACACAGCAAGACATAACTGATACAAAGTTCTCCCTGACACTTTAACCCAAAACTTAAAATATGTAAATTTAGTTCATGAAGCGACTCACCTGTGCCAGTATGTTTTGTTCCCGCATTAGTTTTTGCCTTTCCCGGTTTGGCTTGGTGATGACCACATCCAGAACATCCTGTCCATTATTAGTCACGTCAGCCACAAAGAAGATGAGGTCTTCCAACAACTTAGTTACAAACCTGTCACGAAGAAAAGATTGGGACAATTTTGGACTACCACAAATTAAATCTAAGAACAAAAACACTAAGAAAGTTAAACTATGTTAAGGAAATATTTTAATCAACAAAATATAATATTTGATGCAATTGCTACTTACAGACAATATTTCCTGCCCAGTTCCTCCCACCCTCGACTCCAATTCCATCTCTAATCAAATGTTTGCAGACGGTTATTAAATCAAATCCTGTGCGTCTCAAGAGCAAATGGGCTGGAAATGCTAACAACCGTGACTTAAAGTCTTCCAACATTGTTCTTAAAACAATCCTCCCGAGCCAGGTGACGTCAGCAGGCTGAAGATGGATCTCAGCGGTTCTCTGCTCCGTGAACCTTCAGCTTGAATATAAATATTTTCTCTTGCCAATTTCATAACTAGAACTAGGTGTTTAGATGTTTACTCTTAAAATGGGTAACAGTTCATTGGACAATAAATAGAACATATTTTTAACTTCTGATTTAATTGTAATATATACATGGGTGTGTAGCCCAAGAAGCCAGAAGAAGGCATCAGATTCCCTAGAGCTGGAGATATAGATGCTTGTGAGCTGTCATGTGGGAGCGGAGAACTGAACTTGGGTTTTCTAGAACAGTCAATGCTCTTAACCACTGAACCATCTCTCCAGCTCAAGAACATTAAGTCTTGATGGAGGGTCACTGTGTGTTAGCCCTAATGAATAGAGGTGACGGTGAGGCTGATAGCCACTGGTTCACTCATATGCCAAGAAAAACAAACAAACAACAACACACCGCTTGCTAGTTGTTGTCATCTGAACTCAAACTTCAGTTCAATTCCATATTGGCTGCTATCCCCCACCCCTCACCCCCAACGCATGCAGTCTTACTAATCTTCTTCTAATAAAAGATTTTCTCTGAGACTTAAAGCAATTCCTTCAAATTGAAACTTTTCATCCTGGAGGGAGGAGGGGACTCAGGAAACTGAGGAAGTTTGAGTTAGCTGCCCTGGCTCTGTGGGGCTGCTATGGGGAGACTCTGGGGCCTATGGAGCTCCCCAGCCTGCCGCAGCTCCCAACACAGCTGCCGTGAGTCAGCACCCCTGCTGGGACGACTCTGTGATGCAGCTGCCTTTTGAGTCATCCGCTCTCCTGTAAGTCATCCCTCACCCGCATCCCAGCTATCAGTTCTCCAACTGAGACTCCGCTGAGATCTTTATCTCCGTCTGGCATGGGTTCCCTACTGGGATGAGTAGCTGTCTGCTCCTTGTTCACCCTAAGAAAAGCCATGCGACAGACTTCCGGTCAGGTTTAGCGAAGTTAGATAAAATATATGTAATGTACTTTTAAAAACACACACAGAAAACATAAAAAGCCACATGGGTCCAGAACACGGTAAGAGCAGTGCGAGGAAGGGTAAGGATGACATAGTGGTGCTGAGAGGATGTGGGCGGGGCCAAAGGGCAAGGATGATGCCATGGGGCTGAGAGGATGTGGGCGGGGCCAAACTGAAGCTGTGAGGCACCCACAGAGGAGGGTCCCCCTTGCAGAGGGACCTGTGTGGGCTGCAGCTAGGCAGGTGCTGAAGGGACAGGAGCGCGCAGATGGACCCTCCCCATCTGGATCACAACGACTCCACACCTCACCTTATGGAGAGGAGTGGACATCACACCTTGCTGTGGACTGGTGGAGAGGGGTCATGTGGGAGGCCACGCCACAGCAGATAGAAAACGAGTGAGCACAGAGAGGGAAAGCAGCCATGTTCCCCCTGAGGAAAGCCTGCATAATTAAATTCCAAAACACACAGAAAACTGACAGCAGGCAAGACAGCCATCATGCTAAAAATCAGAAAGCTGATTCATCCCTCATAGAATCCAAGCGACAAAGCCATTCCTACGTGACATCTGAATGAGTGTGTTGTCATTCTTCAACAGAGAAAGCAATTACCACAAAAAAATAATAATAATTCAAAATGGTAGATATGAATGAAGAGTAGACGGATGGGTGAAGAGCCAGCAGAAGCCTAAGAAATAAAAAGCATATATAAAATCACCTAAATAAAAGTCCAGGGTATAAGAAAAAGTAGCAATTATGAGGCAGTATTGAAAGGATGCAGACAATAGCGCATAGAGGTTTTTAAAAGCAGAAAAGGGAAGTTAAAGAGTTCAAGGTCAATATTGGCTACATAGTTCAAAGACACCCTAATCCTAACGCTCTGAGTGGGGATCTTCCCTCAATAGAGACTTCGTGTTTCCCAAAGGAGACTCTTAGAGAAGTGTGGTGACTTCCTGTGAATGCTGGAGACAGACAAAGACAGAAACTGATTCATCAAGAGGAAGACAGCCCCGTCCGTACACTGAAATCCATTTCTACCGTGAGCTGGCTCTGGTCTTCACTCATCTGTAGCCGTAAGAGTGGCCAGCTTCCGCTTCTGGCGTTTGTTCGTCGGCCACCCACAGGGAAGACACGTGAGGTCATTGTCAAATGCAGATTCCCACAAGGAAAAGCAGCAGTAATAACAGAGAGGAAGCTGAGAACCATCTGAGTGTCAGCATACTGACAATGTTTAATTAAGAGGTGCATTGTGCGGTATGTCTAAAGGTCTCTAGAATGTATGCATTAGTGTTCTGGTGGGCATCTATGTCTGTTTCCTTCCTACTCAATCCAAAGCTTGTTAGATTCACCCACGTCATCACACATACGTATAGTTCGCTCACGTTCCTGGCTTCATGATACTCCATTTTATGAGCATAGTACAATTTTATCATTCTTCAACTATGACAAACATGGAGGGCCTTCAGTTTGGGAGTGCTTAGAACAGGGCTGGACATTTTTGTTCTTGTGTTCTGGGGCTTCTTTTGGGCAGATGCTCAAGAATGTTCAACTGAGGAATGAAGCCAGTGAGCCACAGTTTGCTCCTCTGGCTGTGCTGTTACTGGCTGGGCTGTTCGGGGAGGGGCTCTTCATCTCCATGGCTGTAGGTGAGAACTCCAGTGTGCACGGCCAGAGATTTGGCAAATGGATCCTTATCGTTCAGACACAGAGTCTGCAGCAGACCACAAAGGTGGGAAGAAGGAGGATGCCTGTGCTCTGAGGTCCTGAGAAGCACCCAACTGTCAATCATGTGATTGGGTCCCCTACTATTTAAGTAACTTTACCCAGGTGGAGCTTAACCTTCATGTCCTTTGGGCAAAATGGGAATAGCTATTGAAGGGCCATGTGGAGGCTTAGGTGTGAGAATTAATGTACCTAACATAGCTGGCACAAAGTAGAGGCATGATGATTTCTGGCTTCCAATACCCTTTTTATGACCTCACATATTTCAAAATAGATAGACAGTAGACAGACAGATAGATAGATAGATAGATAGGTTAAGAATCAAGGATCTAGTTTCTCTGAGTGAGTGACACAGGCAGAGAGCACACTTTTTTTCCCAGTATTAGATGTTTGATCTGTCTGTGGTACCAGAGATGAGAACTGTGTTAGGAATAAAAATGACCAGAAAATATAAAACTCAACATCCAAACTCCAAATCAAGCATGATCCTGTGAATCTCTAAAGGCTTCCAAAAAAGAAAAGTGTATATATATATATATATATATATCCGAGAGAAATGGAAATCATCTATTTTCAAGTCAAGATAAAACGGAAAAAGTAAGTATTCCATTAGATATTTTTAGGTTTATTTTTTATTTTTATTTGTGAGTGTGTGTGTGTGTGTGTGTGTGTGCCTGTAGAGGACAGAAGAGGCCGTCAGGTCCCTTAGACCTAGAGTTACAGGTGGTTGTGGGTCATTCCATGTGGGTGCTGGGAAGCACTCTTCCTCTGAGCCATCCTTAGATGCAAGGCTGCTGCTACGGAGAATATTCTAAATGTTCTGTTAGCCATCTGGTTTACTGTAAGAACTGACGATTGTGTGTGTGTGTTGTGTGTGTGTGTGTGTGTGTGTGTGTGTGTGTGTTGGAATATTGTTGCCGTTGTTGTTTGTTTGTGAGTGATTTGTTCTTATTAGTTTTAAGGTACAAGAGCTCATGTAGCTGAGGATGACCTTGAACTCCTGATCCTCCAGCCTCCACTTCCTGAGTGCTGGGATCACAGGCCCGCGGCTCCCACAGCCAGGCCAACAGCTGACTCTTAATGACTCAAAGTCACATTGAAATCCTCTCACCTCCTCTCGTTCTGGGTGATGCTGCCGTTCTCCAGTTTCTTCACTGTGGTGGCCAGCACTTTGTTGGCATCGTTGGCGAAGTCCAAGTCTCGGACCTCAGACAGCGGGACACACACAATGGCAAAGGCTTCTTTGTCTTCCTTAGTCTGGCAGGTTCCAATCTGCAATGTGTGTTTTCATTAAACCACACTCCTCACACTAACGTACACTGGGTGGGGTGGGTGAGCCAGACAAACACTAACTCCTGAGCACATCATCCATAAGGAAGGGCTGAAGCCTGTCCTGAAGGGGCAAGATGGCTTTCCATGCCTATTTCCTGCCCTGTTCTCCAAGATTCCCAAGAGTGTTTCCTTCACACGCCCTCTGTCTCAGATACTTTTGAGTAGAGAAGATGCCCTGGAATCCTCTTGTTGTGTCCTTTTTGGTATCTGCACCCCACCCTCCTGACCCACAGCCCAGCCGCAGCCACCCAGATCAGAGACTTAGGCAACTGGCAGACGTGCACTCACAGGCAATCAGCTGCAAACAGTTCTAATTCCTGAAAAGATGAACTGGCAGTCACCCTCGATCCTACGGACGCAGCAGCTAAAACGTTAACCCCTCCCCAGCCACACTTACTTTCAACATGACAGGCCTCTCTTCCTCCGTGTCGATGGGGATGCTGGTACTCGTTACCCAGGTGTTGGTGCATAGATGCCTTAACCGCACATAGGAGTTCCTAAAAGCAAGTGACGTAAAAACATGTAGGGCAGGCTAGATGGCTCGGATGGCAAAGGTGCTACCAGATGATGAGGACCTGAGTTCGATCCCCAGAATCCACTTGAAGATGGAAGGTGAGAACCAACTCCACGAAGTTGTCCTCTGACCTCTACGCAGAGGGATAGTAATATTTTTAATTCGCCTTCGCCTATTGCATATTCTGCAGATTCATGTGTGATATGAACATAAAATGCCTTAGACTAGACTAGTAACTGTCTCAGGATGCATCTGGAATAAGAAATACTTCTGAGACCCAGACTGCTTTGGAGCACACAGCTTCACTTCCTACACCAGTAGCGTCTGGGCCATTAGCATCACCAAGAATCCTGTCAAAAATGCAAATTCTAAGACCTCACTGGTCCACAGATTCAGACTAGTTTATTCTGTCCCCCGACAGCTACTAACTAAAATGTGCTTGTAGACCTGCATCACGTAGCTGCTGTGGCCATTGAGGACATACACAGAGCAGCTAAGTAAATAAACACTGTTGAGGATCCAGACGGGCACCTTCCCAGATGAGGCTGGGAAGAACCTCACGCCTTCTGCCTAGTGAAGCTTCTCGGATGTCTTGGGTTTTGTTGATAGTCTTGGTGTTTCGTGCAGAAGCACTGACTCCAAATCCTAAGTAAGGGGACTGTAACATGACTAGAGAAGGAAACAATTGTCAAGGTTTCAGGGAAGGGAGTGGGGTGGGGAGATAAATAAGAACAAAGATCGATGGTGTATATAGGAAGACACCATCATGAAGCCATTATTGTGCAGGCTAACTTAGATTTTAAGGTCTTGTTTTAAATTCCGCGTATATCCTTGAGTGCAGTGTCCATGAGGACCAGAAGCGGGCATCAGATTCCCTGGAGCTGGAGTTACAGGAAGTTGTGAGCTGACCTGTATGGTGCTGGGAACCGAACTCAGGTCCTCTGGAAAAGCAGTATGTTCTCTTAACCAGTGAAACATCTTTCTAGCCTCAAGAAAAGCAAAAAGGAAGGAAGGGAGGAAGAAAAATAGAAAATGCTTATGGTAGATAAGCTTCTTTGGATATGAGTTACAGTCTGTTCAGCACTAATTCAGTGTGAATAATCAACAGTGTGAATGACATAAGGTGTCTTTACCAAACGCACACACTGTGTGCTGCCTGGCAGGTGTATCTCAAGCCGACTCACAGGACTCATACCCTGTGTCCTCCTCGAGCAAACGGTTCTACGTTTAACTGTTTCTCGAGTCAAGAGCAACAATTATCTGTGTGTGCATCACGGCAGAGTGCCCAAAGAGGGCACCTAGAACTTCAGCCACTCAAACAGGGCCTTCTGCACCCCACCTCTAATGCCTATTGTTCCTTCAACCAGAGTACACAGTGTGTATTCAAAGAAAAAGAGGAAAGAAAAGCCTATTGCTTAGTGCTCGACCCAAAGTTAAGATGCAGATAGAGCATACTATCTAACGTATAACACTTTAGGATCAAGCAGAGGACAGGACATCAAATGCCTCAGGGAAACGCAGTCATCTGAGTCACTGCTCGTTCATGAAAGTAGACAAAGCACACAGTGAGTTTCAAACATCTAAAACGGCAAACACCTAACCCTCGTCCAAATAACCAGAAATGCCTGCTTTAGCACCCAGCATCCTCCAAGTAGGAGACGCTGTCTGCAGCGGCTGTCTTCCCCACTGCGTCCTGAGCTCCGGAAGGTGGGGCCGTCGCGCACTGTGCATCGCCAGCATCTCTAATTTACTCTGACGTTTTTCAACACGGGTGAGTGTCCCCTCTTCAAAATGCTTGTGCGGTAGTTTAAAAGATCTATGGCTCCCCTGGGCTCATGACTGAAAGCTTGGTCTCCAGTTGCTAGAACTGTTTGGGAAAGATTAGGAGCGGTGGCCTTGTTGGAGGTGTGTCATTGGGGGTCGACTTTGAGGTTCCAAATACCTTGCACGGTTACAGCTGGGCCAGTCCTCTCCCCACCCCCTCCCCTGCCTTGCTCAACACATAAGCTCTCAGCTATTGTGACTGCACCGTGCCAGGCTGTTCCCCACCGTGACGGTCAAGGACTCTAGCCTTCTGGAACAATGAATCCCCAAATTAAATGTGTTCTTTTGCAAGTTCCCTTATCTCTTCACATCAATAGGAAAATAACGACAACACCTTGGAACCAGAGTGGTTGACATTTCAGATTTTTAAAAAACATTTCAGAGTACGTGTCTAATGAGCTACCTTGAGATGAGACCCAAGTCTAGACATGGCATCCATGTACGCGCCATGCGTGCCTCAGCCATCTAGGCCAAACGTAACTGTAAACAGTAGTTTGAGTGCACCTGCATTTTCACTGCAATTCACCACACACAGTCAAGTGTAGGACTTCCCACTCTTGGCATCATATTGGTTCTCGAACACTGTCACTTCTCGGATTACTTCAGATTAGATTTTCAGGCCAGGATGCTCTCTGTGGTAGCTTGAATGAAAATGGCTCCCATAGGCTCATATGGAGTGGCACTATCAGGAGGTGTGGCCTTAATGGAGGAAGTGTGTCACTGGGGGTGGGCTTTGAGGTTTCAGAAGCTCAAGCCGGGCTGTGTCGCTCTCTTCCTTTGGCCTGCTTATCTGTCAAATTCTCAGCTACTTCTCCAGCAGCATGTCTGCCTGCATGCTGCCATGCTGGCTGCCATGACGACAATGGACTGAACCTCTTAACTGTAAGCAATTAACCGTTTTCCTTTGTAAGAGTTGCCGTGGCCGTGGTGTCTCTTCTCAGCAATAGAGACCCTAAGACACTCTCAGCACAGAGATGTGCTGGCGGTGAGGCTGTAACATGGGTCTGGCTGTCTACGGGATAATGCACTGTTGTGGAATGATGGTTCAGAGCAGATTTCACCTCCTTGCTCCGGGCTCAAACTCCAGCACAAGACAGGCCCATTCACTTGTCCTTCTAAGTCACCGACCCCCAAACTGCTGTCTATCGTCTGCGAAGCTCTTACAATCCCAAGGCCTCGGCTGCAACACACACCAGTTAAACCAGGGCCTGCAATGGGAGGTGGGCCTCAGCACTGGTCGCAGACTGCCAAGGGTCCCATTGGGCAGGGAAGAGTAGGAGGCCTGACCTAAGCCTCTGATGCAGAGTCTATTCTGAGCCTTGCTAGGGAAGCCCTCCCTCAGCCCCACTGCAGACCGAGGAATCACAATCCTCGTGGCCGATTTGATACAACCAGGTTAACATTTCACCAGGCTACAGCAGTGCTGTGGGGCACTGTTCTCCAAGCATAAGGACTGTTGCCATCTTAGAACAGCGTGACCGACGCCTGGATTGGACCTGCTGATGTTCCCTCATGAGGGCGGGTAATTAGACCCTCAGAGGAGATCTTGCCTCTGCTTCCTGCATTTCCCAACCACGTGTAGTCCCAGAAGTTCTAGAATATATGTAGGTAAAAGGTTAGCTGGAGAGGAGATCCATCTGTACAGCTATGGGAGGTTGTCACCCATGATGGAGTCAGACTTTTCAGTGGCACACCTGTTTGGGGGTAACCCACCTTCCTGTAAGGAACCCCTCGCCATGCACCATTTACCAGTGAGTAAACCCAATAAACTCACTGGCTCACTCACTGGGCTCCAGTGGACTCTTTCCTTTGGTCTGTTGTTGGTACCCTGTGTTTGGGAACAATTGTTCACATCCCTCCAGGAAAAGATCACACAATAAGAGTTTAAAGTTTGAGAAATTCTGCATTCCATATTGGAATTCCCTGGGTAATACTTTTCAAAGATTTAATGTCCACATCTTGCCCCAAGACTGACTTCGCTGCTCTCAGAAGGACCAGTGCCCGCTCAGACCTTCCTCAGCCACTCTGAGAAGGCATCCTAACTCAGCCTCTGACCCTTGGCTCTGAGAGTCACCCAGGACGAAGCCATATTACATTTATGAAGAACTTGACAAGGGGCTTGGCACATGGAAAGAATCAAGGATTTCATATGAGAATGCTTAAGAGTGGTTAGTGTTAAAAGTTTACTCTACCTATAATGTAGTGGATAACAGCTGAATCCACTTTAACACAAAATCCTTCACAGCACAGGGAAGACCTTGAACCATTCTGAACAGCAGTGCCTAACACCTCTGTGCAAAGTGAGACTTAGTAACCTTGAGATGGGTTTAGGTACCTGACCCTGAGTTCTTCTCGTCATTTCCTTAAGCTGACTTAGATCTTAATGGTCAAGATCCCCATACAAGAAGGCAGACACTTGGGTCAGGGCAAGGCAGCAGGGTGCACCTCTACAGGATGCATCGATGAGCGAGGAGCCAGGAGAGATGGACTCACACCAGGTCACTGTTCCACAGCCCCCCTCGTGAACAAGGTAATCACGGAACCCGTGGAAACTGACAGGGATCTGTCTGTATGCAGGTATAAGTTCTCCCAGCTAACTGCTGCCAAGCCTGAGTTCAATACTTGTCCCATGACAGCCAAATCAGGACACCCTACTTAGCCTAACAATGTGGGCAAGACTAGAAAATAAAGGAAAAAAAAGTCTAAAATATTCACATTCAAGCAACAGGGCCCAAGATCCTCTCTACATGAACCCTGGCTGTCTTGTTTTTTCCCTCCCCATCTCTCTATATGAACTCCCGGATACGTCATTTTCCCCTCCCCCCACCCCCCCTCAGGTCCCACTACACTAGCTTCACTACAAGCCAAAAGCCACCTCATATCTCAAGATGGTTCCACTTCCTAGAATGTTCCTCCCAGATGGAGAGCATCTGGTTCTGTCCGGTCTTTCCTCAAAGTCCTACCTCAGAGAGGCCATTTCTGCACCCTCTGACCTAATCTCATTCCTAGAGAGTTTTTTTTCCAAAGTGTTCTTATTACCTACTTACAGGCCTGGTGGAGATGATATTCTGGGGAGACCCTTGTCTCTCAGTCTGACAGTCTCAGTGTTGAAACAGTGGACCCAGAGAAATGGGGATTTCCCTGGAATCCAAGCTGGTTAGGGGAAAGGCACCAGGCAGAAGGGAGCTTGTCTTCTGTAAAGAGGTTTTACACAGTTCTCGCACTTGTCCGACCACCTTACAGGACTGACTGAAGCCAGACAAGGATGGGTCCATGGTGGGTGGAACCACACCTTGATCAGGACTGCTTAGGTATGCACAGCCCTGGGCTGCTATTTAAACTTTGATCTCACTTCAGGACTCAGAGACGGACTTGCGGGGGAGGTGTTCTTGAATTTCTTATTTCTCTTCCCAATGTGGCCACACTGAATGGGGGGCTGGTTGTGACCCACAGGCTCCATGGCAACCTGAGCTCATGTGAGCACGGGCCCAAGCAAGGAGCCTCTGCTGTTCTCATCTCCATGCCCAGGGCAAGGCCTGCTTGTAACTGACAGTCAACACATATTTCTTACCTGAACCACTAACAAATGAACAACTGAATGAGCTAAGCAGGAATTTGACATAGAGGTAAATGATAACATTAAGATGGAAAATGCTATTAGATTATTTTTCATTGTTGTGATCAAGGGCCACACAAGTAATAAGAATAAATGATTCTTATGGATTTTTCAGAACTCCTTTGGTCCAGAGCACTTCCATTATTTATACGAATAAAATAAGCTATGTCGATCTGTTCACGAGAGAGGCACAATGCTCTGCATGCCTTTTCTTCATTAACGCTCTTAGTCTACAAAGAAATATATTAATATTGTACTTTTTATTCCCGATCTACTGGGAAAAGTACTCAAAGGAATGTCTGTTCATCCTAATTTTTTTTTTTTTACTTACTTATTTTCACTTTATATTTCCCTTTACCTTGGAACCAGGCAGTCAGCTCTCTGAAGCGTTGTGGCGTCAAGTTCAAAAAGAGATGCGATGTCATTTCCGTGTGGAACTGAGACCAGAGTGTACATGATCTTCTCCCCTGCCTGGCGTTTTTTCTTTGAGGTTGGAAGCTCTCCGTCTCTCTGTGGAAGAGGCTCAAAGTTATTCAGCATCTTCAGATTTAGTATTAACAGCTCCAGTTAAACAGGAGGTAAGGTGTAAGTTTGCTCACCATTCCTCCATTGGGTTATAGGCATGTCTATTCCAAATCACCCGGATGATCAGTCATAGGCCCATGTTCCCGGGGAGGGGTGGCCTAATCTGAGCATGTTCTTAGGGCACAACAGTCATGGCTCTTTCTCTGGCAGCTTTATAGCTATTTACAAGTGGGGATTTTGACCCTCCATATTTAAGCCAAACACAGAGAAGAAACAGTGACCTGGACCATCTAAATTCCATGGACTCAAGAAGACATACAAATGACCAGTGAGTATATGAAAAGATGCTCAAGCTCACTAGTCAGGGGAAAATGTAAATAAAACCACAACAGACAGCACTTCTCACCTGCTAGGAATGGTGTGACCAAAGTCAGGAGATAAATGGCCAAAGGTGCAAAGAAAACAGACCCCTTGTGCCTTGCACTTTGTGGATGGGGATGTAAATTGGTGTCTTTATCATGAAAACCTGTGGACCAGGAATTTTTCCTGTGGGTTTTATGATGTGGGAATCATTAGAGTCATGTTCAAGTACACAGATGCCCCGGTCTGGCTGCAGTACTAGTCAAAAGCCTTTCATGTAAACAGCCAAAGACAGACAGGCAGACAGACAGACAATGGAAAAGAAGGAAGGAAAGAAAGGAGGGAGGGAGGGAGGATGGGAGTTACAGGATTCAGTTTCGTTGGCCCATGAGGAGAACATTCAGGGCTCTCTAAGCTGTGAGTGGCGGAGCAGCAGTTTTCTCTGGAGGCTCCAAAATGTGAAACCACAGGACAGAAACAAGGCAGGATGGCTGAGCAGGGGCCAAGTGGCCCTCGTACAGACCAATGGAATACCGTGTGTAACTACAAGCATTTCTTCCCTTTCTCCTTCCTTCCCTCTTTTTAGGCAGAGTCTCCCTAAGCAGCCCAGGCTGGCCTCAGACTCACAGCAGTTCTCCTGCCTCAGCCTGCCAAATGCTGGGGTTAAGAACATGAGCAGCGGCTCCCAGCTGGAGTTCCTTCTCAAAGACAAAAGCTGTCATGAGCGCTGATGTTAAAGATGGCACTGATAAGGTGAAGGGGGGGAGGGGGGAGAAGAGGGCAGAGGCTGTGAGAAGAGGGAGAGATGAATCTGGAAGAAAGAATAAGGTTGTTTCAGTCATGTCTTCAGGGACAGGAAAACTTTGGGAGAATCAGCCTGGATGCTTGCTGTGGCAAGGCTCTGAGGATGCCACAATGCTACTGCGGCCATGCGAATCACAGATGTGGTGAGCGCCGTCCCTCCCTGTTAGAAGACAGTGACCAAGAATGTAAGAGCACAGAACTGAAGAGCCAGCTGCTAAATGACTCAAAGGACCTCCGTGAACATGCAGGCAGTGAGATCCACACACATCTCAGCCCCCCTGCTGCTGCTGTAACCTTCTAAGGTCTTGATTCTGGAAGTATGGAGGTGGCGGCTGTGGAGGGCCTTGGCGCTGCCTCATGACATGGAGAAGAGTATCTCACACACACGAGCCGGAGCAACTGAGCCCTGGTGGGATTCATTCTGCAACAAGCCACACTAGACCAGTACTCCAGAAATCCCTGAGCGAGGCCTCTCTGTCGCGGAGTCCTGATGTCCACTTCCTCCCAAGGAACTCCACACCCCACTGCAACACCGAGGATCAAGTCTCCAACACATGGAACATGACAACACGTTCAAACTACAGCAGGCCGTAAGTGGCTTACATAGCTAGGAGAGATTGTAACTAAAATACAGCTGAGCTCAACGAAGTGAGGTCTTATCAGTTACGCTGAACATGATTTTATTGACAGACGACCGGTTCATAAACTTAACAGATGGAGAATCAATGAACAGGACTCTGACAGTGTCTAGCGTACGAGACAAAAGAAGTTGCCAGTAGTCTTGGAAAAACATTGGATCCCTAAAGAAATACATCATTGAATTTCCTCACTGAGCCCCCTCTACTAATTGCATTATAGCTTAGCTTTTGTTTGATACACACAGCCTTTGGGTGAAAATGTGCTAACTGATTTGGTTATTTAGACCCAACTGAAAGTCGATGTATTGGCAGTGTGGACCGCGCATCTGTCTTCCGTGACTACATGTCCAACCCTCTGTCCACCCCACTTCTGAAATACTCATCGGGTGATTTTCTAGACTTATAAGAAGATAACAGATCTAGATTCCTGGAGATGGCTTCCTACACTGCTCCTCAGTAATGTCTGCCTGCAGGGCCCCACCCGAGTGGTAAGAAGCCTCCCCATATTTTGACACTTAAACTGCAGTGACACTTTGCAAGATATGTATTTTAAAAATTCACTAATTAGGGTTGGTTAAAACAAGCCACTGCAAATTATTCAAAGTATTCAAGACCTGTGGCTTTATTGTAACCACATAGAACATCTGGAACGCGCTAATCTACTTCTCCATCCTGCCCATTGGTCCTGGGAAAATAGTTTTAATGCATGGAAAGTTCCTGTGCATAAATAATTTCACAACTGTCCGACATGCTGACGTGTCTTTTACAAAAGCTTCACTGTCAGAAGCTTCCTGCTCTGACCCTCCCACGCGCTGGCAAATTTATTTAACAAACGACTTCATAAACAGTTTGAAAATAAACATTAAGCCTGCCCCTTGGAATTTTAAGTAATTAAATATGAATAATGAGTTATGAGCGGACCAGCTACCGGGAAGCTGTTTTTCTAAGCAGACTCCACACGAGCCCACAGGCTGGCTAAAGGCAGGATGGGTGTCGGCCTCCCTCACTTTTGGCTCAGAAGCCTGCTGGACCCTGCACGTAGGCACTAGACACTCAAAAGACTGTGGCTTCCTAACCTATCTCAGTGCCCTTGGAGAGTAAAGGCACAGAGACATCATTGTCTGGAAGCTGCAGTCATCCTGGATTCCAAGAAGAGAAATCCTCAAAGGATACACAGCCCCCAGTGAGGGCATGGCTGCACCCTGAGCAGAAGCCATCACCTGCAGAAGCCACTGACCCAGTCAAGCGCCGTGGTCGAACTTCTTCAGACCGCTGTGGAACCTGATCTGAGAGTGGTAGACAGGACTGCAGAGTTATGGCCCAGTCTCCTTCTATTTAGACCTGAAGCTCATGTCAGGGTCCTGAAAGCAGACGCCCCTGGCATCTGCTTCTCTTCCCACTGTGGCCACGTTGAAAACATCCCCTCTGGCTGCTCTCCACTTCCAGTCCTCTAACTGGCATCATCAGGACCACGCCTGCCTCTTGAGACCTCCAGAGTTGCCTGAAAACTCGAGGTTACATATACAACAATGAATGTAGCTTTAATAAACAAGACAAGCCATCCTGTATCTTTACGTGAAGACAACTCTGCTCAAACTCATGGGCTTTATGGATTCTGTTTACTAACCTACATTGATTTTTTAAGGAAAAAAAAAAAAAGAGACAAAGGAACTGCAGCTCCCTGTGAGGAATCTTGGAAATGTCATAGTTTGCCTTTCGTCATAAAAAATGTACTAAGAGCCAAGGGAGCTTACAGAGACCTGGTTCAACCCCAGCAAGCTCTCTCTGACACACACTCAGCTTCAGAACCTGGGTCTCAGAACAACACCCTGTCTGCTGGTTGCTTAGCAGACAGGCATGTTTCGAATAAGTGTGTGCATGTGTGGGTATGCATGTGCACTGTTCGTGGGTGCATGTGTGGTGGGTGCGTGTCAGTGGTCAATCTTGAACATCATCTTTTGAGGCAAGGTCTCTCCCTGGAACCTGGATCTTGACAAGAAGGCCCAGCTGGCCAGCAGTCCCCAAGAACCTATCCGTCTCCCTCCCCCATACTGGGGTTGCAGGAAGGCACTGCTATGGCCAGCTATTTTCACATGGGTATTGGGCTTGAACTCGGGTCCTCATGCTTCCAAAGCAAGCACTTGGCTGACTCCCTGTGTTCCCAGTCCCGGGTGCTGGGAAGAACCCAGTGACTGGGTTACTGGGAAGTAACTTTTTGTAACTGGGAAGAAAAGGCTGAGATCTCCAGGGCTATACAGGGAGGCACCTGCCCTTATGTAAAGCTGATCGGAAGCTGATGGCTCTGCTCCTGCTCCAGCCCCCACGTCTGTGGGCCTGTGCTTCGGGGCACTCAAGAATTACGTTGACTCAAGGTGAGTCAAACGTCACATTGCCTGTACTGCGGAGCCTGAGACACACTGGGAGATGCTGCCTCTATCCTCTGGAGCTGAGGCACAGGCTGCAGGAGGCTGCTGTGTCACCCACCCCTACCCCCCACTTCCCTGCTCTGCCTTAGGGAAGCCACACGCCCTAGGCTGCCTGTGGAAGCTGCAAGCACTTCCTCTGTAAGCCTTCTCCCAGAGCTTCCTGGTGGAGCCTCTCTGCTTTCTCTGCCAGTGAGCCAAGGCACTGTGAAGGTCTGCCAGAATCCGGACCCCCTTTCCAAATTCTACTGAATAGAATTGGAAAGCATATTTTCAACAATCTCCTGTTCCTAGAACATTCCCATGTATATAAATGCACTCAAGTCTGTGGTTGGTCACAAAGGAGGGTTTTGACACTCAGAGGACATCTGGCAATGTCTAGACACATGTTTGATTGTCACAACTGAGACACACAACCGGGTAGGAGTGGAGTTGCTGCTGGCACCTAGTAAGATGAGATCAGTAAGCTGTCCATCACCCTACCATCCAGAGGATGCCCTACTACTGTACAGGGAACACCCACGGCAACCTATGCAGAGGATACCCCAATACCATGCAGAGGACACCCCACCACCATACAGAGGACACTCCCCACCACAAAGAAGTATCTGGTCCACTGTGTCAATATTGCAGAGGCCGTAAAACCCTAACTTCAGTAACAAATTTCTTTTAAATAACCAGATCCCATGCCACATAAATATGACACTGTTCACTAACATGAGCATCACATAAATATGGAATGCTCGCTAACATGAGTGGCATCACGGAGAATTTGTTTTAATCCCCTCTGCAGAGCTGTCTGCAAAGATACGGACCTTCAAGAAGAAATAATGACCATCAGGCTCCCAGCTGGGCTTGACACCGTGCCAGTGTTTACCGGTGCCCAGGGAAGCTGTGCATTGGTAAGACTGGAAACACTGGACCCCTTTGTAAAACGAACACAGCAATTTGGTCTTAATGGGAGCCCTGACACGCACCGCCTCACTTCTACGACACTGTGCACTAACTTCTGAAACTTCAAAAACGGAAGGCAATGTTTTGCTAAAGATTTCTGAATTACAGGAAAAAATATTAGCAGGTCATTAAGTCATCACCAGGGAAAATTAAGGGGAGGAAACAGCAGCATCACGGTCAGTGCTGTGTTGCTGGAACCCAGCGAGAGAGGCCGGCACTCTGTGTTGGGAAATTGATCTCTTATGTCACAGGCTGCAGGTCGGCTCTAACAGCCCCTCCCCCTTCCTCTTCAGACAGAAGCATAATTACTGTGATGTGCAAACAGACACCCCCCACCAGCCACGTCGTGCACACTCCACCGCCACGGTCTTGGATTTGAGCCCCACACTCGGGCTTGGGGCTCTGGAGAGGGGCTCATTAAATCAAACCTCTGCTGCTGTCTCTCAGAGATGCTGGCGCAGTCCAGCCCCACCCGTCTGCAGTGAGTGCCGACCCCTGCCCATGTGTGACTAAAGCCAGGCGGGGAAGAGCTCCCAGATGCCGGGTATTCTCGCCTTTGGTGGAGACGAGGGGTGAGGTGGAAAGCACTTCAGCCAGAAGAGGCTTGCTCAGCACGCGACCTTCACTGTGGTCTACCGCACAGTACAGATTCCTATTTCCGACCCACTCTGTAAAGCTCCATCGTCCATGCTTGTCCTCTCTGCTCGGCCCTCAACCAGCAGCATGGCCCCTTCATACGCAGGATGCTGAGCACAGCTGTAATCAGCCATACAGTGGGGAAGGTCTGTCCTAGGAGAAACCTTTCCCCGGTACCTCCAACCATCTTCTTAACTTTTTGTTTCATTTATTTAGTTATCGTGTGTGTGTGTGTGTGTGTGTGTGTGTGTGTGTGTGCACACGCGTGCACAGATGTGTAGGAGGGCAGGTGCCACAACACACATGTGGAGGTCAGAGAACAACTTTTGTGAGTTGGTTTCCTCCTTCTACCGGGTGGGGCCTGGGGTCAGAGTCAGATCCTGGGGCTGAGCAGTAAGTACCCACAGGAAGAACCATTCACTCTCCCCTCCCCTCTTTAAGCTAGGGTTTCCCTAAGTTGCCAAGGCTGGCCATGAACTCATGGCCTCAGCCCCTGGAGTAGCTTGGATAATGGGCCTGCATCACCAAACCCAGCTATTTTTTTTTTTTAACCTACTAACTCCTTTTTTTCAGCATTTCTGTGATTCTGGTCTGGTTTTATCTCACAAAGTGAGGTAGGTAGGCAGACACGCTGGCCCCTTAGCCTCTCCGGAGTATCCAGAAGGCCTGCTGATGAAGCTGCCCACACTGTGACAACAGCTGTACAGCCAGCCTCAGAGAGTGGTGACCACCGACCACCTACCACCAAACACTTCCTAATATTCGCCTCAAAGTCGCCTCTCAGAAGTCCCAGATCTGCAATGTTCTTTCTAGCACATTCCTGTTGCAATGCCCACAAAGGGTGTGTCTTGCCACAATCAGAAATAAACCCATCTTATTCAACTCTAAGTCTGTTCCTGGTAGACGTCAGCTGCAGGGGAGACAGGTTTGTAGTAATGCAAAGAAACCTCGGTTCACATTCAGCCCACAGGCTGGTTGCCAACCACATTTTCCTGAATTATGCCAGAGACTCCTGCCATCTTGTGCCAGCTGTTTGAAACCCAAGAGAAGTGCACACCCAGGACAAAACTAAAATATAAATAGGGCTGACCAAACAAGGAAGCCTACCTCTGTGCCTAGAGATGTTTTGACACAAATTGAACTTTCCCTTAGCTCCAGTCCTACTTTAACCCTGATAATAAGATAGAAAGAGGGGTCCAATAGGATTGGGTCGAGGCGAGAAGCTCTCTCTGAATCTACTAAGCCACATAAAAACAAACCACTACACTGGGAAGCCACCATTCAAATCAGACATGTGGGGCTGGGGATGCGGATACAGCTCAGGTGGCAGAGCTTGCTTAGCACATACTAGGCCCTGGGTCCCACACCCAACATCACATATAACCAGGCATGGCAGTGCATGCCTGTAACACACTCAGCTGTGATGGACACAAGCAGATTCCACATCTCAGCTGCTGTGGGAAACGCTGCGGCAAACGCCAGCGTGCAAGCCGAGTATCAGCGTGCCAGCTGTGTCTGGGCAGATCGTTACCCAAGAGTATGCTGCTGGATTGGACTGTAGTTCTGTACTAATTCTTTTGAGGGATTACCACACTGATTTCATAATGACTATCCACCCCACCGACCATGTGCGAGGCCTGTCTCCACAGCCTGACCAGCATGTGCTGTCTTTTTGACAGTGATCATCCTAGCTGGGGTGAGATGTTGCAATGTGGTTTTGATTTTCAGTTTCCTGATGGTAAGAAAATGCAACATGATACTGTCCGTGTGAGGATATTTTAGACAGCCCGGGGACAAAAAACACAGACACACTCGATTATGTCACACCATAGAGCAAAGGGAAAGAAGAGCAGAAGACGTGGGTGCCCCAGAGGAGGAAGCGTGTGGCCAGCTGCGCACCTGATGAGGAGCGGGCATCCAAAAATGATTCTTTTTATTTCAAATCAACAGCAAAAGAATAAACAACCCAATTAAAGAATGAGCTAGCATTCTAAATAGACACTTCTCAAAAGGAGACAGACAGATATGGGGGGGTGGGTGGAACTGTTTGTTCTTACTCTTTGCTTTTGTGCTGGTTTTTGTTGATTCGACTAATCACAATCACACATCATGGCAGATGCAGATGGGTCTTCACTGTCCAGTGTGGATCGACCAAACCAGGCTCGCTAATGGGTCCCTGTCAGAGCCAGCATGCCCTCCTCCTGCCTGACCACAGCCTTGCACCAAAAGGACAGAGTTTTAAAAGATGCAATAACATCTACAAAGGTCAAGGGGGACACTGCTTCCTTCCTGAGATATCCAGTCTGCCTTAAGACACATCATTCAGGTGCGTCGTTAGCCCAGATTTGTCTCTATCGACTTTCCCTGAATTTCTGAACTTCCGTTCCCTGTGGCCACCACGGCCCCTGCTCTGAACAATGAGGGACGAGCAGAGTAAGCAACACAGGACACTTTTGTGACGATCGATGCTAATTTCTCCCCTCAAATACAACCCAGATCATTTTAAACGCGAGAAGGCGAATCTTCCCGTCCAACTTTAACATCCCGCCACAATCCCACTTCTGTGTTCTGGAACTGAGTCTACACCCACCACAGCCTATCCTCCAGAGGATCAATGCCTCTCAATAACCAGTCTTCAAAAGGCGGCGATGACCCTCGGCGCCCCCTGCTGGGGAGGATGTCATCTGCGCCCTCGTTTGTCTCAGCCAGCCCTTCCATTGAGAGAATCTTTGATTTATTCCTCTGAGATAGAGTATGAAACATTTGGGACACACTGAGAGAAATGCCCACTCACCACAGGTTTTCCTTCATTTTGAGCATCTCGATAGTCAGGATTAAGCTGAAAAACAAAACAAAAGTAGTTTTCAATAAAAAGTGCCAATGAGACCGTGCTGAACCTGGGCCAGAAAGATGGCTCAGTGGATAAAAGTATTTGCCGAAGACCTTATGACCTGAGTTCAGTCCCTGCATGCACCTGCACGTGCACTCACACACACACACACACACGAACATGCGTAAGTACCACACATACAAAGACGATTCCTGCAGTTGCCCACTACTGACCTGTAACTCAGAGACTCAGAGAATTTGCCAAACAAAAGCGACAGGAAGTGTGTGTGGGCCAAGCAGAGATCTGCTCCATGCTGGCAGGCATGGTCAGAGATGATGTGATGCTCAGAATGTGGCAGTGTCCAAGGCAGATGGTGGCAAGGGGCTTCCTGAGGCAAATGGGAGAGGAGAGGAGCCGCGGCTGGTGTGCCCACTGGGTCACTGTGTCTGAGAATGCAGAGGCAGCACCCCTGCTGGGAAGAGTCAACGGGACCTCGTGGGGAAGGCACCCAGCTGCCCTGCAGCTGAGAATTTAGAAAGATGACTGAACTGTTGTACTAAAGAAGGAAAAAAAAATATGGACAAGGGGAGACGAGAGAGGGAGGAAGACGAGGGAGGGAGGGAGGGGCTTTCATCTGCGGTATCACCTGTATTTTTGTGGATGCTTTTTGTGGTCTTATACTTGTGTTTGGTTTTTGTTGAAACGCCCTTAACTCTTTATGTTAAGATTATGAATATTCATCATTCCATTTACATATAGAGGGAGTGCCATGGTGGTCAACACGGGTCAACTTGGTTAGCCATGCCCCGAGGGATTATCTTAATTATGTTAATTCAGGTGAGGAGAGCCCTTGAAAATAAGAGACACACTACCTGCACTGCCTAAAACGGAGGAAGCAAGCTGAGCACAGCACCCAACTCTCTGTGCTCTGCCCATGGGTGCCTGGCCACCCACCGCAAGCTCCAGCCACTGTGACATCCTTACCATGACGGGATGGAGCCTGGAAAGGTGAGTCAAAATATAACATTGCCTTAAGTTGCTTTTGTCAGAGAGTCTTATCTAGTAACAGAAAAGCAACCAATACAAATGTCAGTCAGACTCCATCTAAAGCTGTATCTATCGGCCACACTTTCATTATGACTTATGATACTTAGCTCCAGGTTAAAAAGAAATAAACCTATTCTCAAAACTCTATGATGCGTCTGTCAACGGGATCTGCATAGAAACAGAAATTGATACAACTAAGTCAAACACAAAACAATGTGTGCCTTTGAAATGAGGGCCATATTCTACCACAGGCCATGCCACACTCGAAAGTTCAGGTTCCAAACTTCACCCTTTCAGGATCACCCAGTTCAAGTCAAATTCCAGATTGTTCTGTAAGGCCTTTTAAGCCTTGGACCCTGGGAAAGGTCATCCAGTCCTGTAGAACTGGGAGTCCTTATCTGTAAGATGAGGGAAAAAACTCTATGACTGAGCCCCAAGTCTGCGAAAACCTATGATTGAGCCCCAAATCTGTGATAACCTATGACTTGAGCCTCAAATCTACCTAAAACTATGACTGGCCCCTGAGTCTACTTGGGCGAGTTTCACATGCCCTGTCTTGGGCTGCTGACAAAGGTGGCAATCAGCAGCAGCTCTCGGCTGTCCTGTGTTTTAAATATTACACATGGAGCAGTTACTTCAGTCAATCAGCAAAGTACAAATCAACAATACTACAAAGGAGGAAAAGGGGTGATGGGGTCTTCCCTGTCAGCCTGACTGGGTTTAGAATCACCTGGGAGACACACCTCTGGGCACATCTGTGAGGCATTTCCAGAAAGGGTAGACATGAATGGGAGCAACCACATCGCATGGACTGAAGGGTTCCAGACTGAGCAAAAGGAGGAAGCGACCAAGGCGCCAGCATCATCTGGCTCTGTTCCTCAAGGCCGCCTCCCACCACCCCACCTTCCGTGCCTTCACACGTGAAGACTCCCACCACCGTGCCTTCACACCAGGACAGCCCCTGCCCTGCACCTGTGAGCAAAATAAGCCATTCTTCTCTTAGGCTGCTTTTGTTAGTATTTTGTCACAACAATGAGAAGAGTTACTACTAAAGAGAAGGAGAAACATTAAAATAAACTTACAGTCACATGTGTTCACCAACAACTGTCAGAGTAAAATACACATGCCCCAAGTTCTACCACTCTGCCCCTTCTCCAAATGTAGGAACAGCGTAGTTATCAAAATAACTAGTGAAGGAAGCATAGAAAAAGAATATTGCTAAAGAAGGAAGAAAAAGATATCTTAGGGCAGTTCCTGGACATTTTAGGACTTTAAAGGAAAATATTTCATTATGTTAAAAACTGAATTAAAGCCGGGTCATGGTGGCGCACAGCTTTGATCCCAGCTCTCAGGAGGCAGAGGCAGGCAGATCTCCATGACTTCAAGGCCAGCCTGGTCTATAGAGTGAGTTCCAGGACAGCCAGAGTTACAACAGAGAAACCCTGTCTCAAAAAAACAAAACAAAACGACCTGAATCATAAATCTGGTGCAGAGGAGAGAGAACTCGTGTCATTAGCACTGACAGAGCATCCCTAAGGTGCAAAGCCATGGCATGTGGTGTTTTAGCCGTGTTCGAGGTTACCCTTGAAGGTTGGGTTGAATTTTAACTGGCAGATAAAGGTGAGAAAGCTGGGACTTGTTTGCAGAGTCTACTGTGTGAAAACTTATAAAAAAAAAAAGTGCTTCTGAGTATTCATTTAACTTCATGACTCTGCTTCTGAGAAAGAGTCTTATTCCCACCTCACAGCTAAGCACCGGGCCTACTGAGTGAGGAACTTCACACACGGTCACATGGCGTGTGGGGTCGGGGCAGCATAAGTCTGAGGGTGGATGCTGCACCCTGAGTAAGGACTGCATCCTGCTCTCTCGCCTCCAGGAACAGTGTAGTAGATGAGACAAAACACAAGGATTCCACACCAGATGTGCTTTTATGTTGAAAGGAAGATCACCCTAGACCAAAGAGGCTTTTAAGCTAAAAGGAATTTTATTCCAGACAAATCAGGCTTTTAAATGAATGGTTTAAAAATCAATCTTCTACGTTTATATTCAGCAGTATCTAAGTATAAAAACTGCCACAGAAGGATATGCTTATCTCAATTCTCAAGTTCTAACCCTTGTACTAGGTGGGGGGAAATCACTGCTTTGTGGGGACATAACCCGAGCTTTAAGAATATGGTCCACAGAGCCATGGGAGAGGGCGAAAGGAGAAGCACATGGAGGTGACTGGAGATATTGAGATGGTCTCACCAGCTGCCCAAGGCAAACAGTTGAACATGACACAGAGTTAGAGAAATGGAAGTCAGAGCATTCCTTGGTGATGGTAGTCACCGGAGTTAGAGTCAGATGCAGAGTTCCCTCAGCCTTCCATCCAACAACACTTAAAAAAAAAAAGAAGAGAGAGAGAGAAAGAGAGAGAGAGAGAGACCACAGAAGCCCATGACATATGCTTGCATTCTTGCTTTCATTTTTTTTAGTTGGGGGAAGGGGGGTGTGTGCAAACTCATGGGTTTGTGCATGTGAGTGCAGTACTCATAGAGACCAGAAGAGAGCGCTAGATCCTCCGGAGACAAAGGTGCCCAACCAAACTGCAAGAGCAATGGGCTCCTGGGGTCCCAGTTTGGAAGCAAGGGCCTTAATCTGCTGAGCCATCATCTCCCCACAGACCCACTTTCCTGGTTATTTTTCTTTTTCTTCTCCTTGTTTTGGTTTGGGTTTTTTGTTTTGGTTGGTATTAGTTTGTTAGTTTGAGAATGTGCCTCCTGCAGTTCATGCTGGCCTCAGACTCACTATTCAGCTGCTGCTGGAATGATCCTGACCTCCTGATCCTCCTGCCTCCCATCCTAGAGTGCTGGGACACAGGAGTGAGACGCCAAGTCTGTCCTCTTTTGAGCTCTTAAGTGGTAAGTTTTTAATTAACTGTACCTAAGAGTATTGAAGTTAGGAAGTAAGTGCCTAGTGCCATCTGGTGGAAGCTTGACCTGTCTACAAACAAACTAATCTGTTTTCTTCACTTAGCGTGTATATGCCTCTGTGTGTGTGTGTGTGTGTGTGCACATGTGTATGTGCATGCATGCATGTGTGTGCACGCATGTATGTGTGTGCACATGTGTGTATGTACATGCGTATATGTGTGTATGCACACGTGTGTATGTGTGTTCACATGTGTATATGTGTACATGTGTATGTGTTTATGTGTGTGCACATGTGTATGTACATTGTGCGTGCATGTGTATGTGTGTGTGTACATGCGTATGCAGGTGTGCATGTGTATGTGTGTGTGTATGCATGTCCACACATGGTTCTTCAGGCACCATTCACCTTTTCTATTTAATTGAGACCTTCACTGACCTAGAGCTCTCCTCATGGGCTAGACTGGCTGGCCAGAGAGCCCCAGGGATCCACCTGTCTCCACCTGCCCACTGCTGGGACTACAAGCCTGGGTCTTCTTAGGTAGGTTCCAGAGGTCAAACTCAGCCTCATGCTTTCATGGCAAGCAGCTTACCCACTGACCTCTCTCCCCAACCCAAGGAAACTCCTCTCTAAAGGGTAATATGAAAGCCAGGCATGCAGGGGGAGGCAGAAGAATCAGGAGTTTGAAGCCAGCCTCTGAAACATAGTGAGTTCAAGTCCAGACAAAATGAGACCTTGTCTTGCAAAACCAAAGACAATATGAAGTACTTCACAAAAAATTATTTTGCATTCTTTGATCTACCTGCTTGGGAAAGAAGTATCAAGTTACTGCTT
>JAMJFZ010003479.1:0-2500 GCA_026225945.1 Cricetomys ansorgei
GGGAGGAGGGAGAGGAGAGAGAGGGGAGCTATTTGAAGAGGCTCACTTGAGGGAGAAGGCAAAGGAGCCAGTGAGGAGGCTGGGAGGTGGAGAGGAATGGAACAGATGACAGCTGTTTAGTTTGAATGCCAGTGGGGTACAAAGCCTCTGCAGCTCAGGAGACTAGTACTAGAGGTCCTGTACTAGTCACGTAATGCAGTGACTGCACACAGGAGTGCACTTGTGAGAGGTGCTGAGGGTGACAGAGTGGAAGCGAGTGGATGACATCATCAAGGTGTGCTATGTGGTACAGGGAGGCCTGGCCTAAGAAAACTAAAACACCTCCAACTCCCTATGCTTGGCACTGGGAGGGAGGTGGGCCTGGTCACCAGATAATACTCATAACATACAAATGAGGACTGACCTGTGTGTGTGGGTGACAGAAATAAAATGGCCCTCACTGGCTTGTTAGGAGGTGTGGCTTTGTCGGAGGAAGTGCATCACTGGGGAATGTTTCAGAAACTCAACCAGACCTAGTGGCCCACACTCTGCTTCTGGCGGCCTGGTAATTCAGATGTAGAACTCTCTTCGGGCCGTGACAATAATGGACTACACTTTTGAATGTAAGTCAGCCTCATCTAAATGCATTCCTTCATAAGAGTTGCTGTGGTCACAGTGTCTCTTCATAGCAATAAAACTAAGACAGCATGTTAACCTCGGAAAGCAAGGGTGGCGATTCCCTCTCTGGTCTCCAAGGCAGCCTACCCTTTTCTGTTAAGCTGTAGCCTTTTTCTATACGATGACTGTAGGTGAAGAGGAATTTCCAGTCACCCACTTTCTATACTCTTAAGAACAACAAATGTAGAACGATAAAGTGTGTGTGTGAAATGCCTCACATAGCTACCCTTGGTCGAGGAGGCACCAGCTCAGGTCCACCAGTTTAAACTCAACAGTGGCTAACCTTTCTAACCAACACAATTCAGAGCTGTCTGCACCTTGTTTATTTCCCAAGTGTGCTCCTCACCGGTGTTTTCTCAGGGAATAGAAACGACTCAGCGAATAATACAGTTGAAAACCTAGGAGAATACATTTTGCTGTCAGGGGGATTATAAAATACAGATCTGTAGATGCTGCTCCCTGTCTGTGGTGTCTCTCTCTCTTGACAAACTTTATTACCCCCTCAAAGTGCTCAAGTGTTCTCTTATCTCTGACACCCACGGAAAGAACCGATTGCCTTTGTATCATTGTCCCTGTCTGTTTTTAATTTATTCCAGGTCTTATCAGTAAAGCAGCATAGTTAAGGATGCAGGATGGGCTTTCTTGTTACAGTTACCACTGACTGCCTGTACTCACTTTCCCAAGCTTCCATTATCTTGGGTGTTGAGTGCAGGCGAGTATTAGGGGATCATTGTGGGAACTGGGTCACGTAGCAGGAGAAGGTTTTGTTATTTTGGTTTCTTTAAAAAAAGAAAATTAGCCAAGCGGTGGTGGCACACACCTTTAATTCCAGCACTTGGGAGGCAGAGCCAGGCAGATTTCTGTGAGTTCTCCAAAGTGAGTTCCAGGACAGCCAGAGTTACAAGAGAGCAATCCTGTCTTGAAAACCAAAACAAACAACAACAGAAACAACAATAAAAAAAAAAAAGCAAAATGGGGTTTGGACTAGGTTTAATTTTCCTATTTTAATTTTCCATTCACCCAGGTAGGGTGAATGATTGAGTTTGATTTGGAATACTTGATGCTGGTAGGTATAATTTGGTTAGGGGCAGCTGTTTTGCTATGTGTAGCTTGTTCTTGGGATTGTGTGCCTCTTGGGAACTTTTGCTTAAGAGTATAAAAGGGTTTGAAGCCCTGGGAGCAGTGTGGGTTGATGGTTCATTGGTTGGTTTGTCTTGTTAGTATGTTGAATCTTGCATAGAAGAACATTGGTTAGAGATAATGGGTTTACAGATAGTGAGCTGAGACAGAATTTTTTCCAAATTCACTGAGGTTTCATTGGCACTGTGAATTATGCCTATGTATGAAAAGATCAAAGGTTATCCATTTTTTAGGATCCTACAGACTTCCAGAGAGAAGGGAAAACTGATTTCCCCTGTTTAAAAGTCAACACAAACACTGATAATCCTAGTGGGAATTCACCCTTAGACCACCCCACAGCGAGGTGGGTAGGGAACAGGACTTAGAACTACGTAGAACAGGGATTCATAATAAGAATCTGCAATAGAATGAAGGTTCATTTGACCAAGGTGGTCACTACAGTCCTTAGAGGAACTGTTCTTGAGCACATCGCTGAAGAGCTGGGAATCTCAGGTTTTCCTAACTCATTTTTGGCAAGCCATTGTCTAGCTATTCCACAAATGACATGTTATTAGACCTCCAGAAGTCGCTTAGTAAAAACAGAAAGATCTCGCTTCATTTACTTTGAAGCCCTACGCCTAACATAGTGCAACGGCACGGTATACAGCAGTCTGGGGGCCAAGAAGCCGAGGGTCCCACAAGGACATGCAGTTTCAGAGGAAGA